>DF366012.1:47735-58135 GCA_000787875.1 Solanum virginianum
ACGAATGAGGAACCCAAAGGAACCCCAAACAAGTCTCTTAGCATATCATTACACATCCTTGGTCACGAAAGCATTTGAACAACAACAAGAGATAGTAAATAGGGATAAACGGGGCTAAGGGACAACCTTAATACCATAGAAACATGACAAGCCGATAGAGTATAACATTAATACATCGTAAGGTTCCAACAACACCTTTACTACATAGATAGGAGCAGGGGCCACGACGATCTCCGGGCTCACCCTCATAGTCATAAGTTCCCAACATAGAGAAAGTCAATACGTAGCATGAAAATCAAAAGACATATGTCCTCGGAGTTGAGGACTCACCAACTTGCTTTGAGAGAAATCATACTAGCCATGTGGAGGAAGAGGATGCTCAAGTGGAGCTCCGGTTCCTACATAGTAACATCATGTAGGCATAGAGTATGTGTTAGTATATTTGAATATACTAAGTATGTAGGATGCAATGCAAGAAGAGATAGGCATCATAATTGAAATACATGATTAGGCAATGGATGAGCATATATAATATGACATGCATGAATGATACTTGAAGTAAATATGGTTATATAGAACATATTACATGTGTAGTAAGAGACCAACATCACAAAGATCAAGGCCTACCACCCCCTTGATGAGGCGATTGAGGTACAAACCCCCGAATATGGTTGCACGGGCGTACCACCTCGCGAACGAGGCGAATGAGGTACAAATCCCCCCAATATGGTAGCACGGGCCTACTACCTGAGCGAGGCAATTGAGGTACAAACCCCCCAACATGGTTGTACGGTCGACTACCATGCATTGGGGCACATGGAAGAACAATTCCATATTTTGGGTAGCCTTTACATACCTGGGATGAAGATAGTACAAATCTTCAAGGAAATCTTGACCTTGAACTTGGAAACCCTCAAGCTATCTCTTCTTGTCCTCTTAGAATCCACGCTTAGACTTGACGAATGTATGGGCCTATTACCCCCCGAAAGAGGCGTGGTCAACTTGCAACACTATAGATGTTATTCTTGAAATCGATACATATATACATTCCTTTCATCATCATAAAGTCACTTAACTCATATACCATGCATTAGGCCTTCAACAACTCAAGAAATCTTAACCGAATATTTTATCAAACACTTGACGGGTATATTATGCTAGTATAAAACTATGCAATTCAAGAGTGAATCATGTGAGAAATTCTAATGTAAATCAACCCACCAATATGCTCATGTAAATACAATGAAAACCCCCATTAAATATTGAGAGAGATCATAGTTCTATAGCTTAAAACATGCATAATCATAATAGGTAATTCATCTCATGGTATAGACTTTATAATAATAAACCATGTGTTTTCAATCAAACTTTTATAAAACCCCAAAATAGTATATGATCATAATCACTAATGAATAATACCCATAAGCAACACAACTTGGAAACATGTAATTTTCATAAAAATGGAAGATTGGGCTTCATGGGTGAAAGATACCCATGAATGAAACCCACCTACCTTAGACTTTGGTGTTTCTTGAAATTGGGTTGTGAAAGACTTGAAGTTTAGAAATGGGTCTTAGAATCCAAAGCTTGCTCTTGAGTTTCCTTGAATTTGTATTGGGGTTTTAATAGAGGCTCTTCAGAGAATTTGTGAGTGTATTTGAGATGAGATTAATGAGTTTGATCCTTTGGAATAGGGTTTAGGTCTTTTGGGGAAGTTAGGATAGCATTAGAAGTCCAAAATAATCATTAGAATAAATAAAATTTACAAAAATGCCATTAGTGAAACAAAGGAAAAATTGGCAAAGTATTGCCCCACTGAAGGCTTCACTGGTCGAGTGGCACTCCACGGGTCGTGTGGACTGCCCGTGAGATAGGACTTAGACTAAAAATTGGAATTGGAACACTTGGGAAAAAGTTATCGTCAATGTCACTTTCACGGGCCACTTTCATGGGCCGTGTGATGCTACATGGTCCGTGTAGTGGTCCATCCAACTAACTTAGAGAAGAAAATTGAGGTCAGGCCACCTCATGGCTAGGTTGACAGCTCGTGAAGCATGCCACTGCCAGTGAAGATAGTCGTGGCACAACACTTAGTCAAAAACTCCCTCCCATACTTACCTTCCTCACTTGCACACACTCCACGACCAACCACACAGTCAGTGGCAAGCCACACGACTCGTGTCACTGGCTGTGTCATATGCCTTAGACCAAAAATGGTCCAAAGCTCCACTGCCCGTGTAGTTTTACTACACGGGGGGGTCTCACAAAAATTGTCATAACTCCTTCATCTGAACTTGAAATGAGATTAAACCAAGTGAGTTGGAAAGCTAACTCAAAGGGCTTTCATTTGACATGTCATGGATCATCCAATTCCAAGTGTGCTAAAAGTTATGCTCGTTTAAAGTTGACCCTAGCATGAACCAACACCCAAAACTCAAATAGTAGGGAAGTCTTGAACTTGTCTAAGTACTAGAAGTCTCCCATGACTCTAACACACTCCCAACTTGACCAAATGAGACTTGAAACATGGGTACATAAGAGCACGGAGTTACGGGGTATCATAATTATGGGTTATGATTCTTGTTGCATTGCATTCCATATACTTAGTACGTTCAAATGTACTAATGCATACTTTATGCCTACATGATATCACCATGTAGGGACCAGAGCTCCATTTGATTATCCTCCTACTCCACGTGGCTAGTTTGGTTATTATGAAGAAAGCTAGTTGGTGAGTCCTCCATTTCAAGGGCGATATCTATTCTCATTCATGCTTTATAGAGACTTGCTCTTATGTTGAATACTTATTAAATGAGGGTGAGCCCGGAAGTGTCTTGGCCTCCGTTCCATTCTATGTAGAGGCCCCGTTGGATATTATGCCATGGTTTGTCTATGATTTTGGAGCTTGACTCTTCTTACGCTATCTTGTGTTTGTTTAATTTGCTTCCGCGATCAAGGATGTGTACACGATATGCTAAGACTCTTGTTTGGGTTGTCTTTGGGCTTCCCATTCGTCATGTCACGTGTAGGCCCTAGGCTTGGGTCGTGACATTAATGGTAACCCAGATGAAGATGATGATCAAGATTTTGCTTCTGATTTTGATTTCAATGGGTAATTGGAGAGGATTTCTTTATCTGCAGTTGATGAGCTCTTTGATTGCGGAAAATTCAAGCCTTTGAAACTACCCCTACGATTTTAATATAAAGGAAAACACGTGGATTCTCCAAAATCCCCAAAGAAATTATTTAAGGAAAGATTTTCTCCACGACATAAGAAGAAATATTTTGACCCATTTGTTGCAGCTTTACAAAAACATAGACCAAAAAGAAGAAAAATCTTAAACTAAGATAAATAAATCAAGCAAAATAAATGAAACAAAGTTGAAGTTCATCAAAAGGGTTCTAAGAACGATGAAGAAGAGGCAGTTCAAATTTACTATAATTGAAAATTAATGAGGATAATTTCTAATAAGGAAAATTTACATAACTAGAGGGGGAGAATAGACCCTAAATTACAGATAATTAATGTGTCACACAGTTGAGTAGAATAGGAAGAGTCATATATCATCATTTAGGGAGAGAAATTAAAAAAAGAGGAATGTTTGTAATAATTTGAAACGGTAGTAATTTTTGAAGAATATAAAAACATAAATTGTGTAGTTGGTAAAAATTCTTTTATATTTTTACCCTAATTTCTTTCTAATTTTGGGATAATTATGTTGAATGTCAGCCCATAAAATTTCTTTACCATAAATTTTAGCCCAACTGAAATAAATTGCTTGAAATAGCATAAAAACAGGTAAATTGGACATTCTAGATAGTTAAAATCATCAATTATTATTGGCTCTCTAAGGCAAGACAAATCATGTTTTGCGTCTTACCTTTCCTTCTTAGCTAAAGCGTCGTTGGCATCATCTTCAAGTTCGATTCTAATAAGTTTTTGTATAGGTAAACTATATTCAGTTTTGAGTTTATCATACTGTATAGTCAGTATATACTTCACATATAGATAAACTACATTCAATTTTGAGTTTATCAAACTGTATAATTAGTGTATACTTCACATATAGGTAAGTTATATTCAACTTTTTAAGTGTATCGTAAATGCATAGTGAGTTTATACTTCATTTGTAGTTAAGCTATATTTAACTTTTACGCATCATAAATGTATAATTATGATATACTTTATTTATAGTTAAGCTATATTAAACTTTTTGAGTGTATCATAAAGTATAGTTAGTGTATAATTCTTGTATAAGTAAACTATATTCAACTTTCCGAGCATATATTGTTGTGTTAAATCATAAGGGCAAAAACAATCTATGAAAATTGATGAGTTGATAGAAAATTGATGAATCTCATAGTTAAAACTAATGAATTCACTGCCAAACTAAAGTAATATCAATGGTAAAATAAAAGAAAAAATAACTACAAAACTTGAAGAAAAATCACCGTGAAAATTGAAGAACTATCATCTGTGAAATCAACAAGATCAGAGGAGAGGGGTCTCACATTTTTTATATATTTATGAAATTTTTCCCTTAAATTCTTTATTTGTTATGGATTAGATACATTTTGAGCTGGCGAGTTCCATTATTTTAACTCATTTTGATCAAATTATTTGATGAGTTATGTTGGATTCAATTCATATAAATACTGATGAACAGAGTAAACGGATTTGAACTGGTTTGTCGCCCTCAACTATTATCAACGGATTTGAATTGGTTTGTCACCCTCAACTATTATCAAGTTTAGGGTCTAACGGGCGGGTTTGGCTGAAATTGGGAATGTTAAAGAAAAATTACAGAAATACACAACTTATATTTATATAATTTCATATAATACATACAACAATAACAACATACCCAGTGAAATTCCACAAGTGGGGTCTGGGGAGGGTAGAATGTACGCAGACCTTACCACTACCTCATAGAAGTAGAGAGGCTGTTTCTTGGGAACCCTCATCTTAAAACTCATAAGCAGAAAGGACTAGATATGACAAAAAGGAAAGGGAAGGGAACAGAAGGAGCGAAATTTCATATAATACATACTCTTTTAAAAAATTACAAAAGTCCCTTAAATGATACAAAACTGCAACACTTATTAATACAAATTACAATCCCTACTTCTCCATGTATCATAATAAAAATTTCTTAATGCTCCTACCTTCTCGACATGTGTCACTATTTCATTTTTTGTACCAAAAAGATGGAATTTTTGGTAATTTTGAAAAATAATTGGTATTAACTGAAATTAGCTCTAAAAAGTATGAAATTTGTGTAAAATGCCCATATTAAAATGAGTTGAATAAACACTGGGTTGGGTTATGACCCACCCAAATTTACTTTGGACTCAAATGGGCCAAAATTTGGGTTGAATTATGACCGCTCAATTTTATCCCCTCAATCTCAATAATGTTAACATATCATTATTTATTTTTTATAATCACAATTTGAATTAACTCAAGAAAATAAAATAAGAAGTTACAAATAGATAGATAAATAATAAAAAATATAAAATAGATTTTTAAAAAAACATAAATTAAATCAATGCAAATAAAGAACCTTAGAACGAGTTGAAATTGAAAATTAAATTTGACTTATTTGAAGATTCTTCCATAATGGATTAGGATTGAACCTAATTCAAATTATCTTGAGTCCAACCTATAAAATTTTGGACGAGTTACCTATATTTGGACTCATTTTGACATCCTTAATCAAGTTTAATTTGTCTCTGTTTTTTCTTTACTGTTTGTTTAACTATAAAATAAAACTAATAAAACTTTCTTTTCTTAATTATAGATATACTAGAAAGGGGGAAGCCCGTGCTCAATAATTTTCTGATCTTCATGTATGTGATGTTAATTCGAATTTAGTCGGACTCCAATATGGGTACCGGACACCGGATGGGAAACCAAAGAAAAAGGAAAATTTTTTAATATATTTTTAAAATTTTAAGTTGTTAATTATTGCGACTTATATTACAATTTATGTTAATTTTTAATAATATATGTTATTTATTTTATTTCAATTTATGTAGCACTATAAAATTTTAAGAGTCAATCAAAATTTTATTTATTTTTATTGAAATATTTTAAATTATTTATTTTTGTAATTCATAGTATATTTTAGATAAAATTTAAATAATATATGTTACTTTCTCTATCTCAATTTATGTGTCACGAATAAAATTTCAAGAATCAAAATTTTAAATTAACAATTATTGTGGCCTATAGTACTTTTTACATCATTTCAAGTAATATACATAAACTTATTAATTTATTTATATTATATTTTTTCAAAGAGTACTTTATTGACACAAATATAATCATTAAAAGATACTAAAATAATTAATTAATTTTATTTGACTAGTTAAGAAAACAGACTTATTTATTATTATGTGTTTGTTTTATCCTAGATTTAGTTTTAACCTAACTTAAAATAATTGATTAAGGTGATATAGTAAAATTGCAATTAAAGCAGCAAGAAAAATAATTTATTAAGGATAATATTGTAAAATTAAGTTGAAGCAGTTGAAGGAATGTAATTAAATAATTGAAATAGATACATCAAAAAACAGCTGCCTTAAAAAATTCACAAAATATTTTCATGGATCTCATATAATAAAGTAGAACAACCAATCAGCTCAAGCAAGTATGTTGACGAAGAGATGCCTGCTTGCACTTTTCTTTTACATAAAGAAGAAAAACATTATTTAATATTTTGACAATTTTTCATTAGTTTATTTGTCCTACAAAATTTGGTCTAAATAACTCCTACTTTTAAATTCCGTAATTCGAAAGTCAATTTTTCCTTTCTCTGCCACATAAATTTTTAATACGTTACCCTATTCTAACAACGTGCCCAATTTTTATAAATTTATATATCTACTAAACTTGAAAACAACTTCCAACATTCCATGTCTGAAATTTCATATTACTGAAGCTTTGCTTGAAGTTCAAGCAAAAAATAAATAAATTCAGCTGCATGTATGAAGTTCAAACGAAAATAGCTAAACTCAATCATATATGTTTGAACTTCTGTCGTATAAAACTTCAAACATAGCATGTTTAAAGTAGTTTGATTGAAAAGTAGGTAAACTTAAAAAGTTTACAAACCCTACATGATTTTATGGTGGTCCCAAAATTTGGTCTTTGTGCACTTCAACCCTTTATCACAAGCACAAATATTTGAATATACGTAAAGCATCACCAACATAATACATGCTACGAAACTGACACCACTCAATTGAATAAACACTAACCGTTAATACATCAACCAAAGCCAATACTACCAAACTTGCATGGCTTGACATTTCATCTTTTAGCCAATCAAATCATAGAACAAATCAAGCATATCTTGCAGTCATTTGGGAAATATATCCAATCATCTTAATGTTGAGGCTATGTGACTGTTTATTGGCCAGGAATTGACAAAAGAATCCAATTTCAATTTGCTTCACCATTCATAGCTAGACTTGAGAGTTGTAGGTGTCCACTTACAATTTATCAAGCTCCTTTATTACCTTTGAGATTTATGACAGCAAGCTCTTGTTCAACATATTCACCGGCACAAATGGGAGGATACTTGCTTGCAAGAGAACTGTCTGAAAAATGCCCTAAAGGTATCAGCACTGCATCTGATGCTATGTGTGCAAATAGCTAGGTAAATTATACAAGTTAGTATCACTTTCAACAAGTCAACCTTCAAACAAGTGCAACCTCTGCAATCCAAATTAAAAAATTGACCCAGTAAACAAAAAGATTTCAGTCTAACATCCTCACGCACCGTTGAGGATACTCTCCACAGACTGCAGTTTTGCTCTAGAGCTCGTTTAATTGCATCAGTGGTTCTAGTAGTTACAACAACTTCATGCATGCCAGTCATGCATTCACCAGCTGTCAACCATTCTATCTGATCGTATTATTGAACAATCACTACCACAGAGCAAATTTGAACTGAAAACTACTAGTTCTAATTTTCTTATAAAAAGTGAACATACTTGTTCAAACATGACATTTATTTTACTTTTCTCCAATAGAAATGGAAAAACATAGGACCACAGTTTACTATTTCATCATGCCAAGGAATGTCTAGCATAGTGGTTGCATAATCATCTTAAGACCATGTTGATGTTGTGTAGTAACCATCCAGGTTATTTCCTCCATTTCTCGATAGTTTCAGCGTTTAGAGCTATCCTGTAGCGACCCTAAGTTATTTATGACTTGCTCGAACTAACAATTCACTCACCTAGTCGTTCATTCGAATTTTGTGCAAATTTCTTTGTTTCAGAGCTTTTGAAGTTTGAATGGTTGCGTTGGTCAAAACTTCAAATAAACAATCTCAGAATGTGATTATGATGGTTCCCTTAGCTCTAGAACATCGAGTTTGGTCTAGAAGGACCTTTGGTTCAGTCTCAAGCTTTCCAGACTCAATTTGAGCAACTTTGTGGCTTATGGCTAAAATGGATCCTTGAATGTGGGGCCCATTTTTTACCGAGAGGACCTTCGTTGGAAGTTTTGACCCCTCGTGGGTTTTGGAATGGCAAATTTAGTGGTAACATAGTCCAGTTGCGTGCAGGGGTTTTCCAAACGAATCCCGAGCATCCTGTCGAAGACTTTTCAAGCTTGGTGAGCTAGTTAATGCAACAACATCTGGTGTATCTCAACTTGTCTTCGCGTTTGCGGGCTTAGAGTCGCATTCGTGGAGACTAAGAGTTTTGATCAATACGTTCACGAAGAGAGACCTTAACCCTTTGAGTTTGTGGGTGTCATCCCACATTCACAAAGAAGGGTCTGGGTTAATCAAACCCGGTTGACAACGATAACGACCATGGGGCACTATTCAACAACAACAACATACCTAGTGGAATACCACAAGTGAGGTCTAGGAAAGGTAGAATGTACACAGAACTTACCACTACCTCATAGAAGTAGAGAGGCTGTTTCCTGGGAACCCTCGTCTCAAAAACCCATAAGCAGAATAAACTAGCTATGACAACAAGGAAAGAAAAGGAATAGAAAGGGCAACTAAAAATGAAAAGCACATAGCAATATGTAAATACGATTAAAATTAAACACATACGATAGATAGTGACAACATGACATAAACACGACTACTCCTACTATCCTACTATACCCCAAGGCCAGAGATCTACCTAACTCTACCAACCAATTAGCCTGCTACTCTAATTCGCAACCTCCACTCCTTTCTATCTAAGGTCATGTCCTCGGTGAGATCATGTTTCGCCATATCTTGTCCGATCACCTCCCCCAATACTTCTTTGGTCTACCTTTACCCCTCCGTGTACCTCCAAAAACCAACCTCTCGCACCTCCTAACAAGAGCATCGGTACTCCTTCTCTGCACATGTCCAAACCATCGCAGTCTCACTTCCCTCATCTTATCAGCCACAGGTGCCACCTCTAGCTTCTCCTGAATAGTCTCATTCCTAATCTTATCACTCCTGGTATGACCACATATCCATCTCAACATCCTCATCTCTGCAACATGTATCTTTTGAACATGTGCATTCTTTATTGGCCAACACTCCATCCCATACAACAGAGATGGTCTAACTTCATTCTATAAAACTTACCTTTGAGTTTAGGTGGTATCTTCTTGTCACACAATACTCCCGAGACAAGCCTCCATTTAGTCTATGTTGCCCCAATACGATGTGTGACATCATCGTCGATATCACCACTACTCTAGATGATGGACCCTAGATACTTAAAGTTTTCCCTCCTGGGGTTAAGTTGAGTGGCAAGCCTCACCTGAATGTCTGCTTCATCCCTCACAACACTAAATTTGCACTCCAAGTATTCTGTTTTGGTCCTGCCAGTTTGAATCCTTTGAACTCCAAAGCGTGTCTCCAAGCCTCCAACCTATCATTAACTTTAGTCTGAGTCTCATCAATTAGTACTATGTCATCTACAAATAGAATACACCATAGAACCTCCTCCTAGATAGATCGCGTCAACTCATCCATCACCAAGGCAAACAGGAAAGGGCTCAACACAGATCCTTGATGGAGTCCCATCTCAACAAGAAAATACTTTGAGTATCCTTCCACTGTTCTTACCCGAATTTTGGCTCCATCATACATGTCCTTAATCACCTTGATATATGCCATTGGGACACCTTGCACCTCTAGACACCTCCATAGGACATCCTTGGAACCTTGTCATAGGTCTTCTCGAGATCAATGAACACCATATGAAGGTCTTTTTTTCTCTTCCTATATTTCTCCATTAATCTCTGAAAAAGATGAATCGCTTCAGTAGTTGACCGCCCTGGCATGAACCCAAACTGATTCTCCAAAATAGACACTACTCTTCTTACCCTCATCTCTACCACTCTCTCTCAGACCTTCATAGTGTGACTTAGCAGCTTGATACCC
>DF366011.1:0-11762 GCA_000787875.1 Solanum virginianum
CCGGATGATAATACACACTCATGTCATAATCTTTGAGAAGTTCTAGCCACCATCTTTGTCTCATGTTGAGATCTTTTTGAGTGAATACATATTGGAGGCTCTTATGATCAGTGAAAACATCAACATGCACCCCATACAAATAATGATGTGTAATATTTAATGCAAACACAATGGCAACTAACTCTAGAGCATGGGTAGGGTAATTCTTTTCTTACACATTGAGTTGCCTAGAAGCATGGGCTATGACCTTACCATTTTGCATTAGTAGACAACCCAAACCAAATTTAGATGCATCACAATACACAACAAAACCCTCGAGCCCATCTGGTAGTGATAATATAGGAGCGAACACAAGCCTATCCTTCAATGTTTGAAAGTTTCTCTCACATTTATTGGTCCACACAAACTTAACCTTCTTTTGAGTCAATTTGGTCATTGGAGAAGCAATGGAGGAGAACCCATTCACAAATCTTCTATAGTAACCAGCAAGGCCCAAGAATCTCCTAATATCCAATAGGGTCAATGGTCTAGGCTAATTCCTAATCACATTGGTTTTCTTAGGATCCACTTTTATACCATCCCCCGACACCATATGACCCAAGAATGCAACCTCCTTCAAATAAAATTCACACTTATCATATTTAGCATACAATTTCCCCTCCCCTAATCTTTGCAATATCATCCTCAAATGACCCATATGCTCCTCCATACTATGTGAATAGATTAATATATCATCAATGAAAACCACAACAAAGGAATCAAGGTAAGGTTTGAAGACCTTATTCATCAGGACCATGAAGATGGCCAGTGCATTAGACAATCCAAACGACATCATAACAAACTCATAATGCCCATATCTAGTCTGAAAGGCCATCTTGGGAATATCATATTCCCTCACTCTCACTTTATTATACCCAGATCGAAGATCAATCCTCTGCCTTTTCATTCAGCCCAACACCCATGATATTCAAGATTTTGTTGACCTCATCAATTAACTCTTGTGAATCTTCATTCACCTTTGACCCATAGAAAACCGAAGGATTCATCCTCATGAAGTCTCTTACCTTAGCTCCCAGGGTAGTATCGTGAGGGGCTTGGGCCCCTTGATTGACTTGGTTGGCCACCACTTGGGTAAGCATAGTAAGATCATCCTAGAGCTCACCATTGGTGGGTTGCTCCTCGGGTGTTTGAGCCCTGTGTCCTCGAGTGTTTAGCATGATCTAGCATAACAAAGAACACTCTTTAGGGGAAAAACTCACTACAACTCTATAGCATGACATAGAACATGAAGAAGGGAAACATTTTCTAAAATGCCTCATAGCGTCCTGCTCATAGTCATAGCACACTTCACAACCATGAATAGGACTCGAATCGACGTGGTGTGTTGGAATTTGAGGATCTATCAACCTAGTCTTCTGATACCAAGCTTGTCACGACTCAAGTCTAGGGCCTAGGCATGACACGGTGCAAGGAAAACCCGGAGGGACCCCAAGAAAGCCTCTTAGAGCATTATTACACATCTTTGGTTGCGGAAATAATAAATCAAGCATCAAGAGATAAAAGAATAGGGAAACTGAGGCTAAGAGAAAACACTTCAATTTCATCATAATCAAGAGACAAGAGTCAAATCATATCATAGATAAATAACATGCCCAACAACCACCTCTACTAAATAGACTAGAGCGGAGGCCAAGACAAACCAACGCTTAGTCCAACACCATAAAAGTGGCTCTGAACTTTACATGAGACACTCTCTCATTCTACTAGTATGGAGGGACTTGTTGGTCTAGAGTTCCTCATTGGTGGGGAGCTCGTTGGGGCCGCATAATCTAAAAAGAAGCAAAAGCTCCTCATTAGTTAGTAGAAAATCTTACTCAACTCTAAGGCACGATATTGAATAAGAAAAAAGGAAAGACTTTCCTAGACTATCTCATAGCCTCTCATTCAAGATAGCGGCATGCTTCACTACCTCGAACAAGAATCTATGTTACGGGGTATGCATGGACATATGAGGAATATTTTAAAACCTCGTGCTCTAGACCAAGTTTGTAACAACCCGACTATAAGGCCTAACTTGTCACATAGAAAATGAGGTTCGCGAAGGCACCTTACCCAAGCCATCTAAGCATCTCAAGCATTCATAGGTAATAGACAAGACATGATACGGAAAGAAAACATAAGAAAAGGAGCTATGAGCTTTTGACAATGAAGCAACATTAAAATAGTGGAATTTACTAAGTCATTACTTCATCCATATGTATACCAACTACATCAAATATCAGAGGGACCGATAACAGACAATCTCGATCAACAGAAAGAAGTCTAGACAATACAAATACTGAAATAAGTGCCTCAGAAGGGCTACAAAATATCGTCTTAAAATCAAACTAAATCCAAGCTAGAAGGAAAGGGTGGAGAAGTCTCGATCTAAGGGCTCACCACAATAGTAGAGCTAGTCTTGGGCACTGAATACTAGCCATGAGCTAGTGGAGGAGTACGTATCACTACGTGGTTAAATCATGTAGGCAAATATGCATTAGTACATTTGAATGTACTAAGTATATAAGATGCAATATATGGATAAAATTGTAATGCCATCATAATTAAACATAGCGTATAAGTATACATAAGAATAATGAGACATGGAATAGAACTAAACATGTATAAGGAGTACGACTCAGACCAATATGAGATAATGCACCTTTTGAAACACGAATTTAAGACAAATCATGGAATCATAAAAACTTGTGGGAATAGACTATGACCAACAGTAAGACCATATGAGCTACCACATAGAATCCAATGAACTCTTTTCATTGGGAAAAGGCTATTGCACTCCTTCCATTGGGGAACGAGGAATCTACTTGCCAAGGTAGATGTCTGAACTTAGTATTTTGATAAGTTTAGGGCCTACATTGATCTACTAGCCTAGCCTACAAGGCTCTTATGATGGCATATAATTAGGGACATTGAGATTTAGCTTCACGAGATCGTGACTTAACTAATCGGATGGGTCCCAATCTCAAGTCCTCTCGGTGATAAGTCATCCCATATAATCTTTAAACATAACTTAGAATCATAAGTAGCAATCAATAGAAGTAGCTCAAAACTTGTAAGTCTTTCCTGAACATCTTTTAGGGCAATAATCATCTTACACATAGCTTTGGTAAACTTTAATTTTGAAGCTCTTCATAAATGCCCTATTCATAGTCAAAATTCATAAGAAGCTTTTATAAAAATAGGGTGGGCTTAATTGATGCATGGAATAATCATAAATTGAATAAGTCTTAAGAAATATTTTTACAAAGGACCATCAAAATTGTCCAACCTCAGCCACATCAAAACCCATCTTAGAATCAATCTCACACTTCAAAATATGTGTACATTTACTTAAGAGAATAGTCATTAAACTTTAAGAACATCATGTAATAGAATAGGAGCTATAAAATCATCATAAGCATGCATTAGAACTTATAAACTTAAAAAAAAGATAAAAATGCATAATATAGAACATTATGGGTGAAAGGAGACCCATAAATCAACTCACATACCTGGGAATCTAGAGATAATTGGAGTTGAAGTCTTGAGGAAGGAAGTCAAAAAACCCTAGCCTTGTTCTTGAGAGTCTTGCCTTAGAAATTTGGTATTAGAAGAATGAGAGAATGATGGGGGTTCTTACGGCTTGAAGACTAATATAGGTCCCTTTTTTCATCCCCCAAATGATATAGTTTAGGAATAAAATTATGAAAAATGATGAAACTAACCCTCAATTAAAACTATCTAAAACAATCTATGAAACCCTATTTATGGGCCATAGATTATTTTATGGGTCGTAGACCCTCTCGTTTGATGGCTCACTCGAGAGTCCTGAATATGGCCTTTTTTGAATTTGGGATTATGACAAGTAAGATAGGCTGTATTGTTTTCTATGGGCCATGGATGGTCTCATAGAACCTTTCCACACTTACAAATTTCTATCTTGTATCTGACCCCTTCTATGAGACCTTATATGAGCCGTATAATATTTTATGGGTCATCTAATAAGTCATGGATTAACTTCCTGAAAACTTAATATTTTCTCATGGTTGGAACTCTACTCATGAACCATTCTACCAGTCATAGATAGTCTCGTGGACCAGGTCCCCAATCATATTTCAAGACAACATTTCTACACACAGGGCTCTGATACGGAGGGTCATTACATCTCCTATACACAAATCATCTAGTATCCTAGATGAACAAGCTCCCTATATCCCTGGGTTCTATCCACTCTAACATCTCTTGGATCTAGAGTAAATAACTAGTGTACCCTATAGTTGGCCAGACTATGAAGCATAGTTAAAGGAGATATAAGAATAGTTGCAAGAAAATCCATTCATAAATCGTAAATATCAAGAACTAGGACATTGTCTATGACTATTATCCCAAAATATGGGAATATTAGCCACTCAGGATTGTTCTAAAACACAACTGTCTACCAAACATTCAAGAATAGAATTTAAAGAAGACAAACTAACCAAACTAACCCTAGAATGGAGTTATGAGCTTTCTCTTTGTTCCCTCTAAAACTAGATACTCAAATAATGTTTTAAAACTGTATTTAAACCTAAGGATCCCATTTCTTGATTTTTCCCTTGCGGCCTAAAAGTTCGCGATGCAGACTTTAACTACCGAGGTGTATTTCTACATTTTTTGCTGACTTGGCCACTTTCTTCTTTTCTGCTTCAAGTCCACGATATGGACTTCTGTCCTTTTTGTGCTTTGCACCTTTTTTCCATCTTTTTAGTTTCTTCAACCTCCTGCATTAGTCTGCGACGAAGGCATATATACTCTTACTGGATTGGCTGATTTCTTCACTTTGTTTGGCGGTTGTATGTTTCCTCTATCTCTGGCTGTGAACCCGAGCATGCATTACCTACTTAAAACTTGCAAAAACACAACCAATAAGCGCTTTTGGCCAAGGATTATCAAAGTACATCTAAATTAGACTAAAAACACCTAAACTCTATGAATTTATCCTCAGACTAGGCTCTGTACATGGGTAATTTTGCTAATTTGGCGTATAAATACACCTAAAATCAGATAACAACTTCAAAAAACACCTCTAAGTTTCACCATCATGGATACTATGACCCAAACCCCAATAGAACCAACCTAAAAATAACATAGTAATTTCAATTTCAACCCAAGAGTTTTTTCATCCTTCTAAAAACTATCAACTCAAAATGATAACTTTGACCTCCCTTCTTCAAGTTCGACTTATATCTTGTGCACTACATTTTCATTCCTTCATTTAAACACTAATATTTTAATTTTAACTTCAATGTAGCACTAGTCGTGGTGCTTCAAGATATTAGTATACATGTCTAATTCCAATTACAATATTTTGATATCCCATTCGAAACATTACCTTCATGTATTAAATTAAAATAATTTGTTGTTCAGAAAAAATATGCCAATTAAAGTGGCCAATCATCATCTTTGACTTCCATTAACTCCAATAAACATATTCAGTTTCACTTGAAGATTCTTGGTCACTTTACACTTCTACAACTTTCAAGTCCTTTTTCTCCCTACACTAGTCCTTCATGGTGAATTTCAACAGCTTTAACTAATTTATTCATCATTTGTTATCTAACTTTCACGTTTGAGGTTGTGAAATTCTTTCATCAATTATTCTTGCATAGGTTTGCTTCAGATTGTGAAATTGTGTCAACTTAGACAACTAATATTCTAGTTGATCTGTTATTTTTTATGGCCCACATATGTTAATTTTGTGACTCACATTAATATTAATTTTGGGATAATATTTAATTACTAAATAAATTCTAATTGGATAAATATGAGGAGTTTTGTTTTATTTTAACTCCTCTTCTCACTACTTTGATAGAATTCTATTTTGGTTAGAGTTCTTCTACTTTGGTGTAGTTTTAGTTTGGTTACTACTCCACTACTTACTTTGATGAAAAACAGGAATTAACTGCTTGATCCTTTCTTTACCTATAAAAGAGAATAACCTACAACATCCATGGAATTTCATACACCTAGAAATATGTACAAGGTAAAGGGAGAGAGAAATAAAAATAGTTTTCTATTGTCGAGAGAAGATAAAGTACTTCTTCTTAATTCCGTCCAAGAAGACAAGAAATCATGACTGATTTTAATTTTTAAATGAATTACTGTGGCTAGATGTTTAATGTAAAATCATATAGTTTCACAATCTGGAATTTATGATAAGATTTTATTTTAGATTGTTTATATTTTTACAATCTGAATTATAGAAAATCCTTACATGTGGTGTCAAAGCAAGGTTCAAGAACTAGTGATTTTTCATTTAGATTTATGTTTTTTTTTCAATTTTATGAATCCTATTTATGAAGTTTTAGGAGTCATAATTACTATTAGTTACGAATATATAAAGGTTTTAATGTTTCTATTATGTAAAATAACTTGAAATTATATGTGAGATTAGTTAATCACCAAAGTGGTCTAGTCTTTGAAGGATTGATCCCAAAATAATGATTAAACTTAAATTCAATTATCCATTATTTTAATGCTTATAACCAATATAACACTTTTATAAATAAATTAAAGTTTTTGGTTATAAGACATTTTTGGATCACCCAAAGGTTGATTATTTGTTCATATAACCATTAACATTAAGGAGATAATTTAGATGTATCATTAATGATACTTATTTATCCAAATATAATAAATATTATTAATTGATATCTTAAAAGTTATCGATTAATGTTAAATTTATACTTAAGCATCATTGTATGTTAAGTTTTATTTTCATGTTCGCCCAAAGGAGGACATCAATATACATTTAAGAGTTTATAAACCATCTCTAAATCTAATAGCATATTTAAACTCATAACCCAAAGTATTAGCAATGAGTAGATCTTATTTACAACATTTGCTTTCATTCACACTCTACCTCTATTATGACCTTTAATGGATTAAACTTCTCAGACTAGTACAAACAAATCAAATTTCATCTCAGAGTTTTAGATCTTGATATTGTACTTTACACTAAGAAATCAACTGCTATTACTACAACTAGCTAAAAGGACCCCAAAAAGTGTCAAAAAATGTGCCTCAGAATGCCCAGAATTTTAAATTCTATATATCTCAAAATTCATGCGCGATATCAAAAATCCAACTTTATATTCTTGTCCAGGGGGTCAAAATGAGAGGGAAAAGTGTCTAACCCCAATTTAAGAGTAAACGATTAGCAATTTTATTTTTTATAATTTTTCTTATCCATAATCAATCCGCGACAGTGCTGTGACGTGCATTTGTCACAGACATGTATTAATTGGGCCTCCACGACAGGTCCACATCGCGGACCAGATGTGGACTTGTGTATTTTGTTGCCAGTGATTTTTATCTCTGTCGAAGGCTTTTAGATCTTAGACCTAAGTGTTCCCAAACATGTTTTTACCTATACTTAGACATATTTCACCCTCATATCATCAAAAACATTACCCAATATCCTCTCAAACACTTAGCCATATTTTTCACTCCCAAATTCAAGTCTCAAAATCCTCATCTGAAATTAAGGATTTCCCCCAAGCTTCAAGCCTCCATTTTCAATCTTCATCAAGAGCTTCCTCAAAGCTATAGATTTGATGGAGATTTTGATGTATATTGCTTGAGGGTATTGCATGGTGTTGATTGATGGTTTACAATGGATTTTCTTGCATGATTTTGTCTCTATATTGCATGATTTTATACTAGCATTACACACCCTCTAAGTGTTTGATAAAATGTCCGGATGTGGTTTCTTGAGGAACTGAAGGTCCAAAGTATGAGATATGATATAATTGATGTTATGATGATGAAAAAAGCTTATGTATGTGATATAATCTATATAAAGTGTTGCATTAGACCATGCCCGATCCGAGGGGACTAAGAGCCCGGATAACCTGATCGAAGGGTTTGTTCCTTGATAACCGAGGAGGGGGTTTGTACACATCAACCGTGTGAGGGGTTTGTATTTTACCACCAGGGTGATAAGGTGAAATTATCATCAACCATGTGAGGAGTTTGTACCACACCACCAGGGTGATGGGGTGAAACCATCCTCAACAATCCAGGGGGGTTGTACTTTGGAAATCTAGCTTGGTCTCTTCTACACATATGATATCCTATATGAGCATGAGTTACTTAAGCATGGTTTAATTATGCATTGATCATACATTCCATATTGGTATATTATGCCTATTTTCTATTATTATGCATTTTGATTAAGGTGCCTATCTCTTGTTGCAGTGCATCCTACATTCTTAGTACATTCAAACGTACTAATGCATACTCTTGCCTACATGATATCACCATATAGGAACCATGCCCAAGTTGATCATCCCCGTCCACGTGGCTAGATCGATACTAATCAAGCTTGTTGGTAAGTCATCTACTTTGGGGACCTTAGTCTATGTTGCTCTTATTATGTGTTGAGACATTCTTCTTTATTTTCTATTTTGACTATGAGGGTGAGCCCAGTTGCTTGTCTTGGCCCCCGGTCTTATCTATGTATTAGAGGTATTGTTGGACATGATTTGTTTCTATGATATGAGCTATGACTCTTGTCTCTTGATGATGATGTTTATGCGAACTTTCCCTTTAGTCCCTTTGCCCCTATTCTTATGCTTTATATCATTTATGTGCTTCCGTGACTAATGATGTGTAATGATAAGTTAAGAGGCTTGTTTGGGGTTCCCCATTCACCGTGTCACATCTAGGCCCTAGGCTTAGGTCATGACACTAGCAGTGTTAAGGAAAGATCCCATTATAAGTATTGGGATTGGTCTAAAAGATTAGGCCCAATATTTATGCAAATGAATATTGCGGGCAATATTAAGACTACTCTTCCTAAGATTGAGAATGCAAAAGAATATCTTAAACTTATGAAAGAATCCTCCAAAACTACAAATAAGTCTCTCACATGGACACTTATGGGTACTTTGTCCTCCATGAAGTTTCATGATACACATACTATACATGAGCATATCATTAAAATGACAAACATAGCAGCATGATTTCAGTTTTTGGGGATGAAACAACAACAATAACAACATACCTAGTGGAATCCCACACGTGGGGTCTTGGGAGGGTAGAATGTACGCAGACTTTACCACTACCTCATAGAAGTAGAGAGGAGTAAGATCAAGTTTTGCCATATTATGTCTGATCACCTCCCCCCAGTACTTCTTCAGTCTACCTCTACCACTCCGTGTAGCTCCTAAAACCAACCTCTCATATCTCCTAATAGGAGCATCAGTACTTTTTCTCTACACATGTCCAAACCATCATAGTCTCGCTTCCCTTATCTTATCAACCACCGGAGCCACCTCTAGCTTCTCCCAGATGGTCTCATTCCTAACCTTGTCACTCCTGGTATGACCACACATCCATCTCAACATCCTTATCTCTATGACATGCATCTTCTGGATTTGCATAAAAGTATTCAATTTTGGTCCTACTCAATTTGAATCCTTTGAACTCCAAGGCATGTCTCCAGGCCTCCAACCTATCATTAACTTTAGTCCGAGTCTTATCAATCAGTACTATGTCATCTGCAAATAGAATACACCATGGTACCTCCCCATGGATAGATCGCATCAGCTCATCCATCACCAAGGCAAACAAGAAAGGGCTAACACAGATCCTTGAAATACACCATGGTACCTCTTCTTGGATAGATCATGTCAGCTCATCTATCACCACGGCAAACAAGAAAATACTCAACACAGATCCTTGATGGAGTCCCATCTCAACAGAAAAATACTCTGTCTCCTCCCATCGTTCTTACCTGAGTTTTGGCTCCATCATACATGTCCTTTATCGCCCTGATATATTCCATTGGGACACCTTTTACCTCTAGACACCTCCATAAGATATCCCTTTGGATTTTATCATATGCCTTCTCGAGATCAATGAACACCATATGAAGGTCCTTCTTTCTTTCCCTATATTTCTCCACTAACCTCCGAACAAAATGAATTACTTCAGTAGTGGACCATCCTGGCATGAATCCAAACTGATTCTCTAAGATAGATACTACTCTTCGTACCCTCATCTCCACCACTCTCTCCTAGACCTTCATAGTATGGATAAACAACTTGATACCCCTATAATTGTTATAGTTTTGAATATCTCCCTTAATCTTGTACAATGGAACCATTGTACTCCTCCTCTATTCATTAGCCATCTTGGCAGTCTTCATAATAGCATTGAATAATCTAGTCAACCACTCTATGCTCTATCTTTTTTTTTTATTTAAGAGTTTATGAAAGTAAGCTTACCACCTTAATTTAATGGAAGTGTCGTCCACCAACACCTCGCCCACCTCATCCTTGATGCACTTCACTTGGTCCAAGTCGTGATCTTTCCTTTCTCTTACTTTAATGAGCCTATACAATCTCTTCTCCCCACCTTTATACTTAGCTCCTTATAAGGCGCTCAAACGCTGCTGATTTAGCAATCGTCACTGCCATCTTTGCTTCTGACTTGGCCGTCTTATAGATTACCTTAAACTTTTACTTTTCATCTTTATCCCTAAACTCTTAACCACTTTGTGTAAGCGACCTTCTTATCTTTCACTTTGCCCGAAACTTCATCATTCCACCACCAATCGCCCTGACGTCCACTAAAGATCCCTCTCAAAATCCCTAGTACCTTGGTAGCTATCTTTCTTATGTAACCAGCAGTCGTGTCCCACATACTGTTCACATTACCTTCACTACTTCACGTGTCTAGGTTTCTCAACTTTTCTTCCATCTCGCGAGACAGAGCATAGCAGCATGATTTCAGTTTTTGGGGATGAAACAACAACAATAACAACATACCTAGTGGAATCCCACATTTCTTCTTTTCTCTCTTGATCTCCACATCCATCACTAAAAGCTTATGTTAAGTGGAAATATTTTCACTTGGAATAACCTTGCAATTCTTACATAGACTGCTATCGCCCTTTCAGAGAAGTAGGTAGTCTATCTGAGTCTTAGCTACCGTACTATGGAAGGTAATCAAGTGGTTTTCCCTCTTTGGGAAACACGATTTAGCAATCACTAATTCAAAGGCTTTTTCAAAATCCAAGAGAGATGTCCCACTTCCATTCCTCTCCCCAAAACCAAAGCCTCCATGAACATCTTCAAACCCGCAAGTAGTTGCCTTGATATACCTATTAAAGTCACACCCAATGAAGATTTTTTCTGTCTTCGGTATGTCTCGCACAACCTCATCTATAAACATCTTCAAACCCGCAAGTAGTTGCCTTGATATACCTATTAAAGTCACACCCAATGAAGATTTTTTCTGTCTTCGGTATGTCTCGCACAACCTCATCTAGATCCTCCCAAAAGAGCCTTTTGACTTCCCGATCTAGGCCTACTTGGGGTGTATAAGGACTAACTTTGTTCACTACATGTCTACCAACCACGAGTTTGATAAACATCATCCTATCATTAACCCTCCTAACCTCAACCACATAATCCCTAAGATTCTTGTCTACTAGGATACCTACACCAATTCTATCCCTAGAACCACCTGAGTACCATAACTTAAACCCATCCATGTCCCGTGCTTTGGTTCCTACCCATCTGGTCTCTTGGACATACAATATATTAATATGTCTCCTTTTAAAACATTTTACTACTTCTATGGACTTCCCTGTTAGTGACCCTATATTCCACAATGTTATCCTTAACTTAAATAAGCCCTCTTGTCACCCCTACCCTTTACCTCCGACCCCGATC
>DF366011.1:11832-24099 GCA_000787875.1 Solanum virginianum
TCGACAACATGACCCTAGTCTACCATTATCTCCTAACGCCACTAAACTACAAAACTGATAATCCCTACAAATAAGTACAGGTCACTATAAAGAATAACAGTACTATATACACTTGCAATTTTATAAACAAGGAGTACTAAACAACACCAACAAACTACCCACAAACAGTACTATGCAATAGTCATAAACAAGACTCCAACAAAATACAGCAATAAGCAACAATATAGCAACAATATGCTAAGTAATTTTTCCAACAAATAATATGCTAAGTAATATGTATACAACAATATACAACAAATATACAGCTATAGGCAGAGGGATCAAATATGACATAATATAAACAAGATTATGGCTAGCAAAATTAAATATGTTCAAGCCAGTAACAATAGGCTGCATAAATTCTGTACTGACAAGGATTATTAAGCAAGAAATTATAAGGAGATAAAAAATAGAGAGTAATGTCAGCTATTCAGACCAGAAGTAATGCTAAAAAGGAAAAGATAGAGAATCTGACCAAAAATAGGAGTTTGAGCAAGAAAGAAAAAGAGAAAATGGAGGACATCACTTGACTATTCTTGGGGATGAAATGGAGCAAACTTTTCTTGTAGAATTCATCATCAACTCATTACCTTCCGAGTATGGGTCTTTCCAAATGAACTATAATACCATGAAAAACAAATGAAATGTGCCTAAATATGAATCGTTAATCAAACCATGATCCGTACATAATCACTTATGGTTACCTCTTCCCCAACTTCAGAAACTTGAAATTCGGTCTCCAATCTATGAGCCACTATCCATGGCTCGTAATACTTTTTACGAGTCGTAGGTGCCCTTACATATGTCAACTCCCAACTTTAGAATTTTATTAAGTCCTTTTCCTATCTATGATGCCCTTCTACGACCCGTAAACACAACCACATATCATAGATAGGGCTTGTACATCATAGCTCCAGAACCCAAATCTATACTTTCTTTCCATACTCTAACCTTTTAACATACAGGGTATTACCGTACCACCATAGGTTGCCTTATAAACTAGACTAGTGGATTCACAACCTTTAATTAATGTTAATGAATGAATGAATATACCATCACAGAGTCTACCTTGGCATGTAATCTCCCTCTTTCTCAATACAGAGGTTACATTAGATCCCATTTTATAGTTTGCTTGGTCTTATTGTCAATTATAATTACTTTCCACAAAATATATGATCTTCTTTGCTATACTACATATTACTGCTCTTGGACACTTTTGTGTATTGATCATCTACCATAGCTTATGCCTTTACTCATTTACCATAATAAGTATTTTACTTGATAAATTGCTCTTATGTTTATTGTTGCATTGCATGCCTCCATACTTAGTACATTCAAACATACTAATGCATGCTTTTACCTATATTATCTCACAAAGTAGGAACCAACGATCATCCTCCTTCTCATACTCATGGTTGATTATGGCTTGCTTCAAACATCCTATTTAGTGAGTCCTCTTGCTTCGGGGGTAAGCCCTTTTTCTTTTAGATTATGTTATGTTTAAGACTTTGAGACTATTTTCTTGCTATTTCATATGTGGGTAAGATAGGAACATGCCTTAGTCCCTGCCTAGTCTTGTAGTTCAATTAGAGACATGTGCTAGACATAATATGTGAAAGTATGTTGTTTAGTATTCTTATGCTATCTTATGCTATAATGGTTTTAGTCCCTTACCCCACGTTCTCGCTTATGTTGATATCTCATTACTTATGAATGCTTACAATATGCTAAGAATGCTTGTTTGGGAGTTTTTGGAGATATTATTCGCCGTATCACACCTAGGTCCTAGCTTGGGTCATGACAAATTTGATACTAGAGCATGAGGTTTTAAGGTTTCCTATGGAGTTCAATATGCCATGAAAAGTAGGGTCTTAGTCATAGGTGTGAAGCACGCTACATCTATGATAGGGAGACTATGAGATATTTTAGGAGTCTTCTCTTTTTTGATGATTCTTGTCGTACCTTGGAGTGTTTCCTAAGACTTTTTATTTCTAACGATGTGTTCTTTGCACTTTTCAAATGATGCTTCCTAGAAGAGTACCCTTGCAAGAGAGGTCTGATGATGACCAAGCTCCTCTAGCCCTTCAAGCTTCACAAGATGACTCGATTACTAATGTAGAGTTCTAGATGTCCATCCATATATTGGTACAAGTGATTACAGTTCAAACCTACAAGGAACGTCTGTTCCTTCTCATAGGCCTACCTCGAGTACTAGAATTTGGGACTTCGTAAGAATGAACTCACCCAAATTTCATGGTTCCAAGGTGTATGTAGATCCACAAGAGTTCATCAATAAAACTAATAGAATTATGGCCATCATCGGGGTGTCTCCGGATGAGAAGGCCGAGCTAGTGGCCTACTAACTCAAAGCTGTCACAAGAGTATGGTATGAGAACTGCGTGGGTGAAAAGAGTTGAAGGCTTAAGTCTCATTATATGAGAAGAATTCAAGAATACCTTCTTAGATCACTTATTTCCAAAGGAGTTAAGGAAGGTCCAGATCCAAGAGTTCATCAACCTTCCTCAAGAGAGCATGATCATGAGGGAGTATGCCCTCAAATTTTCTAAATCCAAGTTTGTGTCAACAAATAGCCCATGGTTTGGTAGCATCTGAAGTAACCCACTCGAGACTATGAACTTTATGTCTGCTGACAACGGGGCCAAAATCTTGATGTTGCCCAAGTTACACCTCTGTTTTAGAGGATAAAGCGGTCGCTGTAAAGATATAGAACCTAACCAAGGTTAGGGTCGATCCCATAGGGGATATGTAGACTCCAGAAAATTTACCGATTTGCAATTCGAACAATTAATCAACTTAATTCACCAAAAAGAGGGGGGAGGGTTTACAATAATCAATGAGAAAAGTAAACTAACTATCGCAAGAGAAAAATCAATAACGAAGAGCAACTAAGGTGTTGTGTTCCGCATGATTCCCCAACTCAGTATAATTGGATAAACTAATTCTTGTCTAGTGTATAGCATGCAGGACAATAATTTAAGTTCACCAAGACCTTTGGTTAAAGATGAGAGGTGAATTGTACTATGCAACTTGGCCCAACTCCAAAGTGTTCATTGGTAACCATTACCTATTAGTCCAGTACGACCTCTCCTTAGCCTAGTTTGATTGATTAGATGAGAACCATCAATCGAGTCCTGTTAATTAATCACTTTTTCTATTCATTACTACCTTGGTCCATTCAGTAACACTAGTCAAGTTCTAATGTTTTTCACCACTAGAAAATATCCAAAACCAAGATAGTTAATTAATACAAGCATATACACCTTCCAAGAATTGTGAATTACCCGATTTTACTTTGTTTGTTCTTTATGGTTCCCACAACTCTAGTTGTGGATTTAGCTACTCATGCTATGTTGTAGATGCAAAAA
This sequence comes from Solanum virginianum, assembly GCA_000787875.1. Lineage (NCBI taxonomy): Eukaryota > Viridiplantae > Streptophyta > Magnoliopsida > Solanales > Solanaceae > Solanum > Solanum virginianum. Next base: position 15,258 of record DF366011.1, read on the forward strand.
TTATGACTTGAGAAGACATAATTAAACACTTACACAATAGATTTAAGAACAAGCAATCTAATGTCAATAAGAATCACAAGCTTAAAGATCAAATTCAATCACAAGTGTTCTCCAAGACTCTCTTACAATTTTCTCTCTCAAAATATTGAGTTCTCTGAGTACTAGGTGAAAAACTTATCAAATATAACGAGAATTTTGAAAACAAAACCTAAAAGACCTATTTATAATAATTAAAATTCAAATCCTAAATGACTTAGGAGAACTGGTCGGCATACCTCATGAAAGCTCTTTACGACCCGTATTGAAGTTTATGACCCGTAATCGGAGTCTCGTACATTGTTGCTAAAAAATTGGACTTCCTCTTTATGAAACTCCTTTATGTCTCGTAAAATTGTTAACAGCCTGTAAAGGGAGTATCGTCTATTAAACTTCAGAAAGTCCTCATTCTCTGATCCGTAGGGCATGAAACATCTTTTACGACTCATAAACTAGTCTATAGCTCATCTGCATATTCGTTGAATTAACTTCAGAAACTTGGCCCCTTACTGGAATTCCATATGAAACCTCTCTATGGCCTTTGGAATGGTCTATGACCTATAGAGGGTCTCGTATAATAATAAATCTGTAGCAACTTCAGTAACTTTCCCCAAAATCATGGCCAACTGTAATCTTGCAAATCTAAACACAAAAACACATAAAACCCACTATCATCGCATTTTGATCACACAAAATTTCATATTTTAAGCATCAATTGTGCTATATTTTGGCAGCATATCACATGACACTGTCATTCTCTTCCAACTTTATTTCCTCTAAAAAATATCCTAAGGCTCGAAACTCTTAAGTTCCATTGAAGGCAAGAAATTGGATCTACAATCTCCTAAGGTTCGGAACTCTTAAATTCTCAATCAAGGTATGTAACTTCTATTTTTGGGTTCCTTTTACACATGAAGTCCAAGTGTTTCTTCATTATTTTACTTAGTTTAAAGTTATGAAATCTTCATGAGTTTTTTGAAATCTCATCAAATGCTTATACCATTAGGGCTTGTCTGTTAGAGTTCAAAGGAAATTGGGATAACTATCTACTGCCACTTTTTGAGTTTGCCTACAGCAACAGTTATCACTATAGCATAGAGATGACACCATTTAGGGCCTTGTATGAGAGGCAATATTGGTCTTTAGTGAGCTAGTTTGACATAGGAAAAATGGATTTTATTGGACCCTACTTGGTCTTGGATGCTATGGAGAAAGTAAGGCTCATAAGGGAAAAGTTGAAGACAATTCAAAGTCGCCAAAAGTCCTATTGTAATGTTAGAAAGAGGGATCTTGATGGGTCTACTTGAATGTTTCACCCATAAAGAGTGTGGCTGGTTTGGTAAGAAAGGAAAATTGAGCCCTAGGTATGTAGGGCTTTGTAAAATTCTTACGCGGGTTTGCAAGGTGGCTTATGAATTGGAGTTTCCATTGGAAACAAGTATGGTTTATGTTGTGTTTCATGTGTCAATCTGGTGGAAGTGTGTGGATGATCCAAATTCCTTAGATCTACTGGAAGATGTGCATGTGGAAGAGAACTTGACGTGTGAAGAGGTCCCAATCGAAATCCTATGTCATGATCCAACCCTAGGGCCTAGATGTGACATGGAGAATAAAGAACCCAAAGGGTACCCCAAATAAGCCTTGTAACATATATAAAGCACATCATCAGTGATTAGTCCAAAATAAGTAGAAACTAAGGAAAGGGACTATGAGAAGATTAACATAGACTTAATATACAATAGCAAATCCAAACATAGATAATCATAACACCCTACAATACCTCTAAGCATAGATTGGTTAGGAGGCTTAGACATGTCCCAAGCTTACCCTGGAACATTAATAAGTAGAACATAGTATCATAGTCTCAAATGAAAACTATATATAAAAGGGCTACTATCCTTGAAAGTAGAGGGCTCACCAATAAGAAAAGTCTTCAAATCCAAGATTAATCACGAGTGCAAGGAGAAAGAAGATCATCTGGCCCTACATGGTGATACAATGTAAGCTAAATATGCATTAATACTATAGCTTTTCAAAGTATGTGGGGTGCAATGCAACAAGGAAATCATATATTATAATAGGCAAGATGCATAATCATTGTCACGACCAAACTAGTGCCTAGATGTAACATAACGAATGGGGAACCCGAAGGAATGCCAAACAAGCCTCTTAGCATATCATGCACACAACCTTGGTCACGAAAGCAATTAAACAAAAGCAAGAGAGTAAAAATAGGGATAACGAGACTAAGGGAATTCTTCGTTAACATAAAAATATAGAGAGTTAAGCTTAAAGTATAGATACATCACAATATTCTAACAACACCTCTAAAGTTAGAATGGACCGGGGGCCAAGAAACTTTCTGGGCTCACCCTCATAATAATGACAATAGGTAATCCAAATATACTAGATGTAGTCTAAACATAAGCATGAAAGAAGATAGATATTGTCCCCAAACATGAGGACTCATCAAAAGCTAACTTGAATAATCCATCTAGCCACGTGGACGAGAATCAATAGGAGCTCTGATTCCTACATGGTGATATCATGTAGGTATAGAGTATACTTTAGTATGTTTGATTGTACTAAGTATGCAGGATGCAATGCAAAAAGAGATAGGCAACATAGCCAAAATGCATAATGATAAGCAATCGATGGCATAATAACAATATGGCATGTATGATTAATGCTTAAGTAAATCATGCCTTGCAAATCATTAATCTTACACAGAACATAATATATAAGTGTGGGAAGAAACCTTAACCAACATAAAATAAGACTAAGCTAGCTACAATTTAGAATCCTGATGTCCACCCTACACCGAAAGAAAGGGGGAAGCTACTTGCCAAGGTGAACCTCCTAACGCTTAAGTGGATCCACTAAGCCTTATGTGAACAGGGTGCTCACTTCTAGTTCCTAGATTCGAGTACTTGCCTCAAGCCTTCATATTTAGGGTACTCAACTCTTAGAGATTTAGGGACTCACCTCTAATCCCTTCACCTACGGTGGCACATAATTTTGTACTTGGGTACTCGCCTCTTGTCACGACCCAAACATATTGCCTAGACATGACATGGCGAATGGGAAACCCAAAGGAACCCCAAACAAGCCTCTTAGCTTATCATTACACATCATTGGTCGCAGAAGCATATAAAAACATTAAAGAGCAAGAATAGGGGTAAAGGGACTAAGGAAAAAACTTGCACAATATCATAGTTAAGAGACAAGAGTCAAACCCATATCATAGATACATAACATGTCCAACAATCAGCTCTACTACATAGATAAGAGCAGGGGCTAAGACAAAGCAATCAAGCTCACCCTCAAAGTCAAATTAAACATAAAGAAGAGTGTCTCAATACATAACAAGAGAGCATATAAAAAGGTCCCCAAAGTAGAGGACTCATCAACTAGCTTGAGTAGCACCGAACTAGCCACATGAAGGAGGATGATCAACTTGGGCTCTGATTCCTACGTGGTGATATCATGTAGGCAAGAGTATGAATTAGTATGTTTGAATATACTAAGTATGTAGGATGCAATGCAACAAGAGATAGGTAGTATAATCAAAATGCATAACAATAGGCAATGGGCATAGTATAATAATATGACATGTGTGATTAATGCGTAAGTAAAACATGCTTAAGTAACTCATACTCATATATGATGTCAAATGCATAGAAGAGACCAAGCTAGCTATTCAATGTACAAACCCCTTAGTGGTTGTGTAGTACAAAACCCTCACAAGGTTGATGATAATCACACCTTATCACCACGGTGGTGAAGTACAAACTCCTCACATGGTTGATGAGTTCAAACCCCCACCTTGGTTACCCAGGCTCTTATCCCCCCAGATCGGGTTTGGTCTAATGCAATACTTTATATAGATTATATCATATACATAAGCTCATTTAATCATCATATAGTCATTCATATCATATCTCATGCTTTGGACCTTTATCTCCTCAAGAAATCATATCCGGATATTTTATCAAACACTTAGAGGGTGTGTAATGCTAGTATAAAACCATGAAATATAGAGATGATATCATGCAAGAAAATCTATTGTAAAACCATCAATCAACACCTTGCAAACCCCTCAAGCAATATACATCAAAACTCCTCCTTAAATCTTATATTAGATCTAAGATTTATAGCTTAAAACATAGCAAAGCAGTCACAACTTTACATAGCTTTAATATAGTGTGCAGTGAATTTCATAATAAGCAAGAACCATTTGTAAATTAACTTTAAATCAAATAATTTGAGTAAAAGGAGGCTTGGGTATCATGGGTGAAAGGAACCCATGAAAGAAACCCACATACCTTAGCTTAGAGATGAACTTGGTAAAGATTGGAGATGGAGACTTGAAGCTTAAAGAAGAACCTTGAAGGAGAACCTAAGGTTGGGATAAGAGTTTGGGACTTGAATTTGGGAGTGAAAATATTGCTAAGTATTTTAGTGAGTATTGAGGGAATGTTTAGGATGATATGAGGGTCAAATAAGGCTAAATATTGGTAAAAACACGGTTGGGAACAATTAGGCCCAAGACCCCAAAGCCTTGGACCGAGATAAAAATCACTCATTGGCAATAAAATACAAAGATTAATGACGCAAACCTATCTGAAGGCCAAATTAACACATGTCCGCAATAGCTATGCATCGCTGTGCTGTCGCAGATCGTCTTTGGAAATTAAAATTTTTGAAATTTGAAATCGTGGTTCGATTGCTCTAAAATCAGGGTTAGACCCTTTCCCCCCTAATTTTGACCCCCCAAATAAGAATATGAAGTTTGATTTTCAAAATCGTGTATGGATTTTGAGATATATGGAATTTAAAATTCTAGGCATTCCGAGGCACATTTTCGAGCACTTTTTGGGGTCATCTCAATATCTCCCCCTTGGGAACATTCATCCCCAAATGTAAAAGAGACGTACAAGACAAGAGTGATTATAAATAAATTAGCCCCAATAAGAATGCAGTATTACATTTAAAACACACTTCCAAAATCTCAACATAAGTGTAAAATCATCATAAACTTGCCAACCTAAACATGAATGCATATGAATGACATACGGGCTGAATCATAAGACTTGTATTCACATAGGAGACTTAGGATTAGTACCTTAGGCTTGAGTGTAGTGGAAAAGATAAGGATATCGCTTTTGCATATCCGCTTCGGCCTCCTAAGTAGCACTTTCGATTTGTTAGTTTCTCCAAAGGACCTTAACAGATCCCACCTCCTTGTTCGTCAATCTCTTCACTTGCCTATCCACAATCTGAAATGAAACCTCCTAATAAGTCAATTTATCCTCAACAACACCCACAAATCAAGAGGCACAATAGCATTATGATCACCAACACATTTTCTCAACACAGAGACATGAAACACCGAATGAACCAAATTCATTTCACTAGGCAACTTCAACTCATAAGCTACCTTGCCAACCCTCTTCAAGATCTCATAAGGACCAACATATCTTGGACTCAACTTCCCTTTTTTACCAAAATGGACCACACCTTTCATTGGAGAAACGATCTCATAAGGACCAACATTTCTTGGATTCAACTTCCCCTTTTACCAAAATGGACCACAACTTTCATTTGAGAAACTTTATATAAATCCAATCACCCACTTTGCATTCAAGGTCTCTTCTTCTCACATCGGCATAAGATTTTGATGACTTTAGGCAGTTCTTAACCTTTCGCTAATCATCCGAACCTTCTCAAGAGCCTCCATTTAGATCCTGTCCCAATCAATCCACCTCTCCAACCTCAAACTAACCAATCGATGATCTACAACATCTTTGATAAAGAGCCTCAAAATGAGTCATACCGATGCTAGAGTGATAGCTATTGTTGTAGGTAAACTCAATCAAAAGAAGATGGTTATCCTAACTACCCCTTAACTCCAATAGACAAACCCTTAGCATATCCTCAAGTGTTTGAATGGTTCTTTCAGCTTGGACATCCGTTTGGGGGTGAAAGGCTGTACTAAGGTCAACTTTTGTTCCAAGATCCCTTTGAAAGGACCTCTAAAAATGTGAAGTGAATTGTGAATCACGATCCAATATGATGGACAAAAGAACCCCATGCAACCTTACCAACTAATGGATATAAAAACTTGCATACTTTTAAGCCCCATAGGTGGTCTTAATCAGTAGAAAGTGGGCTGATTTCATCATTCTATCAACCACAACCCATATGGAATCAAAACCTTTGCTAGTCTTGGGCAACCCAACCATAAAATCCATATTAGTCACCTCCCACTTCCAAGTGGGAATCTCTATGTCTTGGGTTAGGCCACCGGACCTTTGATATTCATCTTTGACTTGTTGGCAACTATGGCAATTTGAAACGAACATGGCAATATCCCTCTTCATGCTTCCCCACTTATACACATACTCAAGTATCTATACATTTTAGTGGAATCGGGGTGGATGGAATAAGAAGAATTATTGGCCTCATCAAGGATTTTCTCCCTCAAACCATCAATATAAGGCACACACAACCTAACTTGGTACCTAAGGGCCCCATCTCCCCCTTGGGAGAAAATCTCTACTTTGCCCTCTTTCACCAAGACCTTCAATACAAGCAAGGAGGAGTCTAGATCTTGCTTCACTATCACCTCATCGACCAAAAAAGACTTAGACCCATCAACAACTACAACACCATCATCACCAACCTCTTCTAATCTAACTCCCGATCTAGCCAATTGATGCACCTCCCTAGCCATCTCCTTACCACTACCATCAACATGGGCTAGGCTACCCATAAACACCCTACTCAAAGCATCTGTCACCAGATTTGCCTTACTCGGATGATAGTGCACACTCATATCATAGTGCTTAAGAAGTATTAGCCACCTTCTTTGCCTCTAGTTGAGACACCCTACCTAAGGTTGGGATAAGAGTTTGGGACTTGAATTTGGGAGTGAAAATATTGCTAAGTATTTTAGTGAAGCTTAAAGTATAGATACATCACAATATTCTAACAACACCTCTAAAGTTAGAATGGACCGGGGGCAATGATAATGCCCACTCATATCATAGTCTTTAAGAAGTTCCAACCTTCTCTTTTGCCTCAAGCTGAGATCCTTTTGAGTAAAGAAAAATTGGAGGCTCTTATGGTCGGTGAACACATCCACATGCGCCCTATACAAGTAGTGATGCTGAATCTTTAATGCAAACACAATGGTGGCTAACTCTAGATCATTGATAGGGTAGTTCTTTTCATGTACCTTGAGTTGTCTAGAAGCATAAGCTATGACTTTACTATTTCGTATTAACACACAACCCAAACCAACCTTGGAAGCATCATAATACACCACAAATCCCTCAAGCCCATTCGATAGTGACACTATAGGAGTTGACACAAGATTGTGTTTCAATGTTTGGAAGCTCCTCTCACATTTATCGGTCCACATAAACTTAACCTTCTTTTGAGTCAATTTTGTCATAGCAGAAGCAATGTAGGAGAATCCATTCACAAACCTTTTATAATAACACGCTAGGCCCAAGAAGCTCCTAATATTCGACGGCGTCAATGATTTAGGCCAATTTCTAATCACATCAGTTTTCTTATGATCCACTTTTATACCATCCTCTGACACCACGCGACCCAAAAAATGCAACCTCCTTCAACAAAAATTCACATTTGTCATATTTGGCATATAATTTCTCCTCCCTTAACATTTACAACACAACCCTCAAATGCCCCATATGCTCCTCCCTACAATGTGAATAGATCAAAATATCATCAATGAAGACCACAATAAAGGAATCAAGGTAAGGTTTGAAGACCCTATTTATATAACACCCCACATATTACATGTATTAGTCCTATGCATGTGAAACATGACATGGCTTTTCAAATCAGCATTAATTTTTAAAAGGGCTTGAATCTCATGTTAGAGAGTGATATATATGTCTAATGATGAAGTAGGTCGAGTGTAAATAAGTTTTAAGTCAAATTGAAGGGATTACAGCCCTAAACAAAGAGAGAGAATTGAGGTGCTTATAGGACTTAGGAAGCTAGCAGGTGAGCCACCTACTTGCTTAGCTTAAACTTGCTAGCTAGATGGAGACGAGACCCGACGTCGAATTTGTCCAAGTTCAATTATGAATAAAGTCTGTGTTAAGGGTGTAACTTTAGCCCAAGTTTTAGCATTATAAATGGACTATACATATAGCTGAATCCTTCCAAGTCCAATTATGAATAAAGTCCGTGTTAAGGGTGAAACTTTAGCCCATGTTTTAGCATTATAAATGGACTATACTCATAGCCCAAGATGAATAATAAAAGGGGCCAAGTACATCACAACCCACTTGACAAATTGGGCCAAAACTAACTAAGAGAAAGGGGAAAAATGGGCAATAAAGGCCCATCAATTTGGAGCCCCTTAAGGCCCAAGTGGAAGGGGCAAAATGGTACATTGCCAACCTAATATACTAAGTCTGAGAAATCAAAAGAAGTAGGCCAAGAAGTCTTTTAAAAAGGGATGAAAACAGCCTCTAAAGCCATTTCAACTTGGACACAAAACAAATCTGCTTTTCTTGGTTGTTCTTTGCTCTCTTTCAAAGTGTGCAAAATAAGCCTCACAACCTCACAAGGATCCCCAAAGAAGGTCTAAACCTTTAGTTTAAAGGTAAATAAGTTTACTTATGTGTTATGTATTATTTTTTTACAATCTTACAAGTATCCCTAAAGAAGCTCTAAACTTTGTGTTTAAAGGTAAGTAAGTTTAATTATCTATTTATTATGGTTTTCTTATGTAAAACAAGAGGATAAGCTAACTATATCCTTG
>DF366010.1:0-17415 GCA_000787875.1 Solanum virginianum
AGTACTTTTCCAAATAAGCAGATTTTATAAGTTTGGCCAAACAGGCTATTACTTGCAAGTTATCTGCTTGATTTTTAACTTATTAAAAAATTATTTAATGAACATCCATAATATGGCAAGACTAGACAGTTTGTTCACTACATGTAGTTTGATTAAAAGGAAAGCAAAACAATCTTACCATGTGGTTAGTTAAATTGAGTTGTCAATTTTTGCTTTATTTAACGTCATAATTTCATTACATTGGTGTTTTCTTTGTGGGGAAAGATTTATTTTCAGAGTGACTCTTAACCAGACGTTTGCAACATCTTGTACAAGCACATGACACGCATCAAGGAAATGAAAGGTAGAAAACACAAATGTCAGTATCTCTTTCTATTCCAATGGAATTGATTGCCTTTTGTCTTTCTCCTGCTCATGATGTGGAACACAAGTGTGCAATTGTTGTAGTTACAAAATGAATTACTTCAGATGTCCCAACTTTACAAACTTAATAATATGTTTCAGTTGGACAATGTTTTTCATGTAAATCTCCACAAGTAGAAAGGAAAAAAAACTAAAAAGAGCTCCTCCCTACATCCTTCTTTTTTGTCTTTTTCTTTCATCATCAAGCCTACTTCCACCCATTCTTTCTAAACTATTGTCAACCATATATACAATTGGAACACATTTTTTCATATACTTTGGTTCTCCCATGAAAGAAAAAGACAACAAAAAACTTGGGAATTAAAACAATAAACTGACCACAAAAGCATATCAACAGTAAAACAGCTCCATGATGCAGATGGATAGCATCTCACACCACTCCTTTACAACAACAACGACATAACCAGTGTGATCCCACAAGTGGGGGTCTGGGAAGGATAAAATATACGCAGACCTTACCACTACCTCATAGAGATAGAGAGGTTGTATCCGAAAAACCCTCGTCTCAAGAATCAAGCCCCCATAAGCAGAAATAAGATATAAGAGTAAAATAAAAGAAGCTTTATATAATTATATGAAGGCTACATCAGATTGTACCTTGACCAGATACTATCAAAAAATGGCATTTTGAATTGATGTTTGCTATAGACTATAAGTGCTCATTCCTTCTATGAAATTACAGTTACAAATAGACCTATTGATATCATTTACTACAAGACTATGGAAGTACACAGCTGTTGATTTCTTCAAAAACAATAGACATCACAGGCTACAGCATATGCAACCTATGATATGGGAGAACAAAAGTGAATAGTAACAATGCACGTCCCATAAGAGCAAGCTAGCATTTAGCAGAACAAAACCAAGTACTCCAAAGCACATTGCCTAGGGTTTTTGCTGTTTCTTCTGTATATAAGAATTCAGAGATACAAACTTCTGTGCATTGGTTCATGTGCAAGCTACCTGACGTCTCTTCATCATTTTTTCCAAATTTTCTGACACCAATGCCGTCAAATTGGGATCCTCAAATCCAAGCTCGGGACCAACTCTGCACATACGATTCCACAAGGAAACACTATAGTAAATTAACTCATCAAAAAGAAAGTGAAACAATGATCCAACTTGTATCTTGCTATTAATGAAGAACAACTTCAGGACTTCTCACTAGTTCTGGCTTAGATAGTTTGCATAGTCAGCCAGATATTTTTGTAAGCTCAAATCCTATATCTTGTAATTCTTGCATCTTCTTGATTTTATAATCCTTGACTTTCCACCTTCAGCTTAAGTTTTATAACTTACTTTCTAGAGAAACAGAAGAAGCAAAGCAAACGATTCATCCCTATAACAACCAGAAAAACAACTCAGGAAAAGCTTATAGCAATTGGAGTTTTTCTGTCCATTCCTGTTGAAATTAACCAAAGAGGCCTTCAGAAGCCTCTAAATGGTATAAGTAGTTGAGATCAGCCCAACTCTGACAGACACATAGCTCAGTAGTAGGATTTATTAAATAAGTCCACATAAATTTTTCTACCTCATCCTAGACCCTCTAGACAAGAAATGTCACAGACATCCCTATCTTACAAGGAAGTAGAGAGAAAAGCCATACAGAAAGAATAACACGTAAAACAGCTTACTTGGGATTCAGAACCAACTTCTGAACTTCTTTGATGGCCGAGCTTGCTGCATAGAGTGATATCTTACCCACCTGTGTTACATGATAGAATAGAGTTAAAAATGTCAATTCAATGAGGCTGAGGCAGGGCAAAGAATAATAATCATTGCACAGACCTCCAACATTTGCAGCTTCGCATCATGAGTATTAGGAAGGCCACGGATTTCTTCAGCCATTCTAACAGCCTCACCTAAACTTTCTGGAGAAAGAAAATCAAGGCCCAATTGGACATTGGACTGCAGTAAAATGGAAAGAGCAATCAGACCCAATTTGCTAGGGCAATCAGAAGAACTTTTCTAAATCAAACACTAACAAAGGGTTCTTTTTTTACATTTTCTTCAATGGCTCTAGTAATGAGTGGTTTCAAAGAGGAACTTGGCATGTCTATTATCTAACAAAAGCTTCAACTGCAAATCGCTAGGAACTTTCCTTAACAACCACCTGGGCCACTATACACTCTGGCCAGCACTTGGAGAAATGGTTCCAAAAGAGGTGAGCATTTGGGGATTTCTTCATAACGTTTCAGATATCTAGTGAAAAAATACAAACATTTTGCAGCCCTCTAGTGATTAGAAGGAATACCAAATCTCTAACTGGGAGGACACATCCCCCATCTAGTGAAAAGGATAAAAAGAAAAGAAACCTTCTATTCCAGTAGGTGAGCTAGGTACTTCAGTTTAAGGTTTTTAACCTGCAAGATTAGGTGGATGGTTTAGCAAAGCTTAATTTCTATCCTATAGTTGACTGCTATGTGTCCAAAACACTTTTCAGGAGAAACAGTTGCATTGTGTTCCTTTTATGAGTACGCAAGGAGGATGAGAACCTATTTTCTATACAAGCCACTCATAAAATTGACCTTGTCCACTAACCTGAAGATTCCTCACTTGGAAAGGACATCCAGCAGGAATGAAAATTGCTTCGCCTAAATGCTGTTCAAACGACCAAGGCTCAATTCCTGTGAATTATTAGAGTGTCAATCAAGGAATCATTTTGTGACAGTATAAATTGAAGGGAGCAACAGAAAAATAATAGAGGACAGATATAGGACAATGGGACAGTGACAGACAGGCACTTAAATATTTCAAAGAACTTCTGCATATCAGAATCGAGTTTTAGGGCCATATTAAATATCCTGAAGTTGAGAACTAAAAGCAGAACAATGAGCTCCCAAGAAAATAGAACTCAAGGGAAGGGTCCTTAAGATATGATGCAAATAGAAGTAAGAATTTAAAGTTGAATGGAAAGATACTGTAAGGCCAAAATGTCAGCACATGATGAAGGCACTTGAAAACAACAGGTATTGTATTACAGATCTTATCCTCACATTGTCAACTTTAGTAAAAACAACAAACTATTAGCCTTACCAAATAACTCTTTCAACTCTCTCTTATGATGCTCATTCAGATATACTATTCCATCGTAGAGAGGACTGGGCACCTGAGACTAATAATGTTGAAAGCAAATATTATGACCTCAATATTGATAGAGAAATACTTGGATAAGTTATTGGCACTTGAGAAGTAAACCTACAGAATCATCCATTAGACGGTCTGAATCTCCATGTTTCTTCCAATGAAATCTTAAATACTCGATAAGCATCGGCACATCGTGCCTCCGAAAGACATCCCAAAGAGCTCCAGAGTGACTACCATCTGAGCTGTTTAAACTGGAACCATTCAAATCTTCAGGACTCAAGTTATCTACACCAATCTGGGAAGTAACTCTGCTCTCTTGGTCAACCAACATTTCGTTGGCATTTGAATCTGTATCAACATACTGACCATCTCCTCTATCTCCACCAGGTGAAAATTTGGAGAAACCCCCTTCAATTGAAGCATTAAGTGCATCGCCAGGAAATCCTTTGTGATCAGATTCAGCATCGATTTTCTGCATCTTTCCTATCTCTGTCTTCTGCCAACCTTTCAGTTTGACCTCATTGATATGAACCAAAAGGAATACCTAATTAAGATGAAGGCACAGCAACCCAAATTATTTATCAGATGAAACCCAACTGGCCTCGATTTCTGATTAACATAAGAAACACTCTAATTGATGTTTCAAATATATGAGGACAATAGGAAGAAACAGATGGCCTGAAAAGGAAATTATGGCACTCACTAGGTCACGCATGTTTATATGCAGATTGTTTACTGAGTCACCTCTACCAAGTTCTTCATGCATCCCATAAGAAATAAAAATCTTAGGACCAACATCATTCTGCAGGGAATAATGAGGCAATTTCGCAGCTACATTTAGAAGACCCCACTTGGAGTGGATGAATTCAAGTAAAGGAAGTTTACTAATAAACTCAGGTCTCTGGTACAACAAGAACTCTTCCGAAGCACCAGGAGAAGGCCAATCTTTCAATTTGAGCATTTCTGGCCAACCATTCTCATGAGTTCTTCCTTCTGAGTATCCTCTGATGAATTGACCAATCTCAATATCAATCTGCAAGACATTAAGTGCAAGAGACAGTGGTAGGATCAGCTGAAGATAAAAAGAAATCAACAACCCACTTCTACTGAATTTGGACACAGTAGTTACATACATATAATAGTGGAGATGAACCACATATGCCAATCTAAACAAAGTTGAAACTATATCTAGTAGTGCAAGCAAGAGACAATTGGTACCGACCTCACTCCAATCAAAACAATCAATGGCCTTCACAGTTCTGTTATCATCTTTTGTTTTCTCCTCTGTTGTCTCCCTTACTCCTCTCCATATCTCAATTGGATCCCAGTTTGACATCGATGATACATCATATATATCCTTGATGATAACAGGTTTACCTCTGCTCCATTGCTTTCTGAAGTCCTCAATCCCTTCACTTCTAATATCTTCAGAGGATGGATGGTACAAAAAGTTATCATCACCATTTTCTCTATGAGCAGCCTGGAACAACATCCTTTCAGAGGTATTCTCTAGATCGCCAGAATCACACACTTTACATCCACTAACCATTTCTTCGACATTTTTCACCAGTTTCGCAACCCAATTCATCTTGAAGATTCGTTTCAATGATAAGACCGAGGAACTGCAGCCCCCATATTGCTTTGGTGGACAGGGTATGGAGCCATTACTATCTGCTTTCCAATCAGAAAGCTTGCTGAGTATATTTAGATGAACGTTTGACAATCTGACTTCCTTTGATGTGGTTTCTCTGTAATCAGCTCTTCCCAGGAACTGCTTACCCCTGTCATCCTGAACAAGCTTGGTTGCATCTCTGAGATCTTTGCAGCAGCTAAGGCAGAGGTCATATGAGCAATTTGAGCAGCGTCTATGGTAATCAACAATTGGTATCCTGCAGAAATTACTGCAAACAGAAATGTCTAGATAATGTATATCTTATCAAGCAGAGATGAGAGTGCATATTTCCTAATAGCAGGAATAGAAAAAAGATAAGAATTTTGGCAATGGTTCAACATTTTTAAGTTTGAAACATTACCAGCACATTTGCTCATCTGCATTCAATTTTGTCCGGCCAAGGTCCATTCCATTTCCTGGACAATATAAGGGATATTCAGTTCATACTTCATGTGTTCAGCACAATATCAAAAATTTGGATTCCCATATACGTTAATAAAGATGCAAAAGATCACACTTGTACCTCGAAGTTTTTTTTCTAGCTCCACCTCAAAGCACTGTTGATTATGAATGTGCTTAACAACTGGAAGAACTGCTGACAAAAGGGAATAGAGATACTGCAATTTGTTTTGTGCAGGTATCTCCCGTATTCTAACCTATACTCTCACAGCAATAATGAAACACAGACAAGAAACAAATATTTTATACATGTTAAACAAAACCACAGAATACATCACGTGAAGCTCTTCTAGCGACATAGATAAATACCTTTAACAAGTTGTCTCCCCGCATACACACTTTACAATTGCAACTACCCCGACACGCAGGACAAATCCTCTGTATCTCTTCAACTGACATGTTGGGGTACCTGACATTAAACTCTGCAGTCATTGCATAGGAAATAGAGAAAATTAGAGACATGTTACTTTCATGATTGAGTCTCACCAAGTTGAAATGCAGCTTTCGCAATATCCCCTTCTATCACATCTAAGGCACCAAATCACTCGGTGATCATTCCGCCTACATTGATGACAAGGTTGCCCCCCTGTATTATCAGAAGAATCTGAGTTCCCTTCAGAAGTTCCCTAGGGAAAAAAAATCAAAGGAGCTCAAGTGAGAATAACCAAACATAACCAGCAATAACAATGACAAACTGTTGACTTCTAATACTTGGAGAGTAAATGAAACTTCAGGTCTAAGAACTCTAATTGAATCTTAGACAATATGCTATCATCAAACTTAACGTGCAGATTACAGTACGACCACCACAATTTTATTATCTTAATTAGAATTATTTCTTTACGAAATGAATATCCCCTGCATCACATTGTTCTAGAGTATCTCACATTTACCACAATATAATCTATCCTCTTCCTAAAGTAACTCCATTCCCAATGGTACTCACTATGAGTACAAACTCACCGTTGTAGGACTGGAATCAAACATCTTCTGCGATCTGCTTCTGGAAGATTCCATACCAGAAGGGGGTGGCGTCCTGTAACCTCTTCGGCTTTCATCATATTGTACATCTTCCATGTCTAGATCATCAGTAACCTTCATGCCACGAGCTAAAAACATCTTGCTCTGATGTGTTTCAGAAAAATAATTCATCTGATTCTTTGGTACCTTTTCTTTGTGCTTCTTCCCAGAGATTGAACCAGAATAATCCCCAAGTTTCTGGTTCTCGGCTGGAAAATCCATATCATCACTTCTACTCTCCGAATATACATCACTTTCATCCATTGATTTTCGCTTTTTCATGTTGGCTCTCATTGCAGAATTTGCAGCTCTCTTCTTAGCCTGTATGTAGTGCTTTTCACACACAGTCTTATCAGGCATAGACAATGCAGTGCATCTCCACTGTTTCCCATCAGACCTCTTACACCGCAAATCATCAGGGATCCCAATATTATCTTCACCAGGCCCAGAGGATGATCGTGGATGATCCATCAAGATGTGCAATATGAAAACTAAGAGCTAAATAATCATTCAAAACCAAATGATGAAATAACCTGAACATTCACAGACAGGTAGCCAGGAAAATAGAAAGATGAATAAATTGCATGATGAGTAAGAATGTGAAAACCACAAAAACTTAAGAGAAACTAAAAGCTTATTGTAATTAAATCTACAGCAAGATTTACAAGAAAGCAGCCAGTGCTATATGGGTCCTTTGCTTCCATTGTGTTATGTCGTAGCAACATTGGCATAGATACTTATTCAGTGTTTTTCTAATCTTTTCCCATTCATATTAAACAAGAGAGAACATTTTTGAATATTCAAGGAGTAAGGCACAAGTACCACTCAGAATTATATCCAAAATTCCAGCGATACACCAAAACTTTACGTGGGTCCTATTACACCCCCCCCCCTCCCTAAACGCACTTTTTATTGTATTTTTGTGCTCCATATGAGCATGTCAACACTGTCCAGGTAAACGACGTGTGATGTATAACAAGCACTCTTACTAACAGAAAGGGTGCCAGTCCATTAACTTTTACCACTTATAACTTCAGCTTATTTTTTTACATAAATAAGATTTAACTTTATTCCCAAAAACATAGCAGAGATGAGAGTGCATATTTCCTAATAGCAGGAATAGAAAAAAGATAAGAATTTTGGCAATGGTTCAACATTTTTAAGTTTGAAACATTTTAACTTTACCAAAACGATTTAACTTTCCAGATCCAACTTCTCACCTAAATCATAGTTTTCGATTTTTGTAGGCTCAAATTTGGTACTTAGTTTTCATTTCTATCCAAGGAGTGCAAGGTTTCTTTGATTGGAATCATCCAAGGAGTCTAGGTTTATTTTGGTCGGAATTCGCGGTCAAGTTCGAAGGCTTTATAAAATCAGAAATAAATATTCAACATGAAAGGGTGCAAAGATAAAGAATTTACACAAAATTAAGCTTACCTTTCTGAATCAAGAAGAAATTTCAAGAAGGGCATTGATTTGGAGCCACCATGAATAAAGAAAGGGTAAATTGAAGATGAAAAGAATCAGCTTTTGAAGTAAGGGTTTTCTCTTTCAACTTTGTCAATGACACATGGACAATTCCTATTGATTAGGGCTGCCGCTCTAATGTTCTGACACGCCTCAGCTTGATTCATGCATGATGCCATGTCAGCACAAAAGGAGCACAAAATACATAAAGAATGAGTTTGGGGGGGTAATATGAACCCCGTAAAGTTTAGGTGTCTCGTTGAAATTTTGGGTATAGTTCGGGGTGGTACTTGTGCATTATCCCAATATGTAATAGTATGAATAAGGGATACATTAGTGTATCAACTAAGATGATATATTTTTGTCACATAGGAAGCTAACAAGAATGTAAATTAACCGCAGGAGAATCACAAAGAACTACAATCAAAACTGCAAACTGGTTCACAATTTGTATTCTATGATTAAGAATAAAACTTTAAGGGTTAAATTACTCCTTGCCCTTCAATCCCTTCCCTATCTTGATCTTCATGACCGGATTTCATGATATCATCTGGATGGAGAAATGACTTCCAGTAATTCAAAGAACTAGTTCTCTCTACTTAGTCTACCCTTGGGAAAGATAATATATGGATTCTCTCCCTCTATCAAAACGGACATGAAATTTCATCAATAAGAAAGAGCTGCTCTTTTTAGTTTATTTTTTTCCCCTTCCCCAATTATAGCAAAATACTAATACAAAGTACTGTCAATCATTCAATCAACCAACTATACCTAAATCCCAAACTAGTTGGGCACAACTATATGAATCCCTTTTAACAGTTCCGCTCCATCCAGGCTTATTTGAAATTAAAGAGCAACAGTAAAACCAAAATAAACCCACGTCGGCAGAGATTGTTCTAAATCTAAAAACATTGAAATTCGAGCGAAATATTCAGGAATAATAATAAGAAAAAAGCTCGGAGAAACAGAAACAAACGTAAAAGCATAAGAATAGTCTTACATTAGCAGCGAATTACGCAGGTTCAAGGTGCAACAATTCATCAAAAAAAATTAGGGTGGAAGAAAGAAAAATTCCTTGTAACAGTATAAGGAAGATCAATTCAGTAAGTATCCGTTGTATTTCTGTAGGAAGTATGTGTAAAATAGAGAGAGAAAGTAGAGAGATAAACCTGTGGAATTGGTGAAGGTGTAATTGGGAGGACTGTAAGATGCAGAAGGCGAGAAGAAGAAGGAGAAGAAGGAGAAGAAGAAAACGACGCCGTTGAAGTCCTGTAAGCAAGTCCTGCACTGCAGCTGACAATTCCATCTTTCTCTCCTCATTTTTTTTCAGAAAACAAAAAAAAGTTACTCGTATAAGGGAATAAATTCCTAGCTTGATTAAAATATTACTATTAAAATATGATTTCAATTTTTCTATTAATGAAAAAAAATGAGGATACGTCATATTTAGAAGAAAAAAAATATATATTCATCCCATTTATAGTACATGTCTTGGTAAATTACAACGTAAAATATTCTTGTAAAATGTAACTCTAAATCACCCTTTATAATTGTCAAAACACTTAATTAGAAAGGAGAATTAACGTTATATTTTTAATATACATTTTTCAGAACACCTGGTTAGAAAATGGCAAAAAAAATTATCAACCACTTATTATAATTTTTGCCCGTGTATGATATTTTAATTTATTTTTAAAAGATTCTATATATATAAGTGGTGGTACCAAACCAATTAAAAATGTCCATGTGGGCAGAAAAAAGTTGTGTACCTCCGGTGCTACTTCACTTTCCTACTTTTCCAAACCAATAAAAAATGTCCATGTGGATATGATTCCCAATCAAAACTTGCCACGTGACCATCTGAATTTATTCTTTCCTTTTAGCTGCTTCAACTATGATTTTATAATATTATCCATAGTAAGACGGTTTTTACAACAGTTTCAACTATAATTTTACTGTATCGCCTCGATCGATTATTTTAAGTCATGTAAATAGAGAAATTAAGATAAAATAAATTTCTTTCTAAACTGGACAAAAAAAATTAAATAACGAATCCAACAAAATGCTTCCACGTATAACTTTTTGTGGGTATCACAATTTTAGGCATTTTCAGAACTTCAGTTCACCGCCAAAATTTCACCTACAATCAGTCATTTCCTTCTTCCAAACAATCCAAAACTCCATCGAAATGCCACCCCCACAACCCCTAAAGGATGCATTTTTCAGTCAGCTTCAACCAACTATAAAACCACCACAAAATCA
This sequence comes from Solanum virginianum, assembly GCA_000787875.1. NCBI lineage: Eukaryota > Viridiplantae > Streptophyta > Magnoliopsida > Solanales > Solanaceae > Solanum > Solanum virginianum. The sequence continues at coordinate 10,391 of DF366010.1, forward strand.
GCCTCAAAATCGCTCTAAAATCACCACAAACCTCCAGCAAACTCCATGAAAATCGCCCTCCAGATAGTCCCAAACCAATGTAAAGAAACCCCCCACCATGGCAGCTCCAGCCAGCTACCAAATGCAGCTAAAACGATCCAAAATCATCCACCAAAAAATCCCAAAAATGGCATCATCATCTCAAAATCCCCTCAACAACCCCACCAAAATCACCTCCAAAAGCCCCCCCAAAAAAGGCCATTCAGACACCCCTCCAAAAACCTCTAAAAACATCGTCAAAACTCCACAACGCAAAAGTTTCGAAGAGGCAAAATTCAGCCGACGCCACTAGCAAGCAACAGCATACCTCCAAGCTCCAGCAAAAGATGGATGGGACGAAAAATTCAATGTCATCTCTTTCACTTCTAGGAAAAGTGAAATACTAAAAAGGCAAATGAAAAACATGAATAGAGCACTGTAAAAGAATTGGATGAATTAACAAATTTTAAATTTAAATTTAATCATACAAATAAAAGCGTAAAAATAATCGAACATATTTGCCCGGACAGCATTTACTAGTATACTAATATTTGATAAATAGGAGTTTCATCTTTTCTTTAAGTTTGCCTTCTGTTTATTTGTCTTCAATTCATTCATTTACATTGTTACATATACATTTTTTATATTTCAAAATCAATAACTTAAACCCCATACTAATGGAAATCCTACTCAAAATAAGGAGTTAAAGTACCGTGGTTTGAAATATTGAGTAATTATTTTATTGGTATAATATTTTTATTTTATAAGTGGTTTAAAGAGTGTAAAAATATAAAGTTTACTGATTCACATTATATATAGTACCAAGAGAGAGAGAGAAAACGCTCTCTATTAAAAGAAGAGAAAACGAATCAAAATTATTTAAGTTAAGAATCAAAGTAGTCCTTATCTTTTAACATGGAGCACTAATAGTCCTTCATGTTTCGAGAATCAGTGCATTTTTAATATAATTGAAAATTTCTATCCAATTTTTAACGGAAAACTTTAATATCAGTGCTAACCAAATCTTCCCCTTCTTCTTCTCCCCTCATACATCCTACTGTACTCATATTCCATAATTCATAACTTAATTTCACTCCATGAAACAAACAAAATCAATTTAAAAAGGCTCATATTTGGAGAAGTAAAATTTATTCATTTGCATGTCCTTACTATTGAAGATTTTTTTTTTTTGAGATTATGGTGATCATCTCCTACGATTGATAACACATTAACTAGAATTCCCAATTGAATTTAATTGGGAGGGGCGGTATTATTTGCATTAAGTTTATTGCACACAAAGTGTTTGATCAAAGGACAACTGCTTTGAGTAGTGTTTTTGAAAGCTTATAAGGTGTCTGCATTATCTGCATTCAAAGGTGTTCAATCATGTATTTGAAAGCTTACAAGATCCAACTCTTATTTCCTACAACACTTTGATTCAATGCTTCATTGATATCAAGACATGTATCTCAGTTAGCATATGATTTGCTGCTACATTTTTTGTTGTAGTATGTCTTGATATTTACAGAGTCCTAAAATTGAAAGTCTAATGTTTAATTTTTTCTGTCATCTTGATTGATATTACTGGACTTCTGTTGACATGTATGTTTGTTGTACTTGAACTTATATATATATTGTTCTCCTAGAAACTTCATACGTTTTGCTTCGTGCATTTGCGGAGTGGATTGTGAGTGTTGTGTAGCAGGGATGTGGATGAATTGGTCGACATTCTGCTAAGTATTTGGTTGTGTCATACCCTTAAAATCGACAACAACAATGTGTAATGGAATCTTAAAGAGTTCAACATGTATATTCGAAAGTCATCACTGACTTTATTGGCAATATTTTGTATATTTTTTCTGAAATAATCAGAAAAAAGCCTCCTACGCTTGCTTGAACTTCTCATTGTTCTGTGTAGATCCTTATGAATTTTATTTCACAGTTGATTTCTACGTAGATCCTTATAAGTTTTATCTCATTGTTAGTTTCTCATTGTTCTATGTAGATCCAAATATGAGCCTTTTTAAATTGATTTTGTTTGTCTTATGGAGTGGAATTAAGTTATGAATTATGGAAGATGGGTACGGTAGGATGTATGAGGGGAGAAGGAGGGGAAGATTTGGTTAGCAATGGTGTTAAAGTTTTCCGTTAAAAATTGGATGGAAATTTTCAAGTATATTAAAAGTGCACCAATTCTTAAAACATGGACGACTATTAGTGCTCTATGTTAAAAAATAAGGACTACTTTGATTCTTAACTTACAATTTTGATCTTTTTCTCATTAAAAGAATACTCCCTCCGTCCCAACTTATTTATCAAGTATTTTCTAATTTAATTTCTATGTTTACTTGTCATTTTGTTTCCTATTATACCCTTATTTTATTGAGCTTGGGATAGTTCTTTTTACATGTGTGTCAAGTCAAAATTTGACAAGTAAATCAAAACGCAGAGAGTATTATTCACCAGGCTTGAATTGAAAATCCTACTCACACCTAAATAATTCAATGTTAAATGAAGTAGAAGGTAGATACCATTTTTTGGCATAGAGACCACAAACTAAATTTAAAATGTACAAGTTGTTTGAATGAACAAAATTTGCATAATCTCTAAGAAAAGAATTGGCTGGAAATATGTTACACATCAATGACTTACAACATTTGAATGAGTGTTTTTCTTCTATCTCATGGATATGTCAAAAAGAATCACACATGAAGCAACTTATAACCACAACAAAATAATGCTATTTACATTACATTCACACAATATTTGGGCTTAAGAAAATGTTGTGTGAAGAAAGATTTATCCCTCCCTTGTATGCTACAAGACACAGCCTTGATGATATCTTTAGATCATCTGCAGGAGATTCTGCACGATTTCCGACATTGGTGGCCTGAATTCAGGTTCCGACTGCCCAACAGAAAAGAGAAGACATGAGAAAATTATGAAAATGCTGACAGCTAGAAAAACTTCAGTCACAAACATCATGTGTAATCGTAGAGCTTGTTTTCTTGTTGGACACAGTTATATGTAGTCTATAGTGAAGTAATTTTATCCAAAACACAGTCATCTAATCAGAACCCTGGGATTTAACTGGATTCGAGCCTCATTTTATGAAGAATAACCAGTAAAGTTCCTCATGCACGGAAACTCAAAAATGTAAGTGGGACTTTACACTTCATTAAAGAGCTATGAGAAACATGTAAAGGAAGAGACTGACCTGAATACACAAGGAAATTATGTCAGCAAACCGAGATAAAGACTTGGATGGATAACAACCATTTAGGGATGGATCAACCATTCTTGATAATGCATCTATGTCATGGAGCCGTGGAATAGCCCATCGAACCAGCAACTGCTCCCCTCTAGGTCGGGACCTGGAAATCATATTTATGGGCTCAAAGTCAGTAATAGTATTATTTTAGAAACATATGTAGTTGCAACAATAACAACTAACAATGAGTTAAAATATATCTGTCAGGATGAAATTAACCTGTCGTAAGATTGTCTTCCTGTGAGAAGCTCTAGCATAACAACTCCAAAGCTATAAACATCACTCTGACAAGTATAGCTTCCCGATTCAAGTTCAGGAGCACCATAGCCGCATCCTTGCAACTAAAGTTATACTTAAGTTATCAACACTTTACTCATCCATAAATGCAATATGAGATAGACAGCTTTAGTTAAAACACAAATTAGAAGACACCAGCCCTTGTCCTTCCATTTTTATCCCCTCGAAGTAGTAGCAGCAAACAACCATTTCTTAACAAATTGCAGCAACTAAAAAGGAAATGTTTGCAAATTCAACAAAGATCACAGTCCAAAAGATAAAATTTCCCATTACGAATTCAGAATAAGTACAGTATGCAAGACAAATTTCCTGTTATTCTTGTTTCTAGTTTGAAGGAAGAAGGGAAAATGGATTCCAGATTCTTTCTTCAAATTCAACTAATCATCAGATGTATTAGCTTAGGGATTACCTGTCTTATGGAATCAGATGACATCAGAGGTGCCAAACCACAATCCGACATATGCACAGCAAGCTCATTATCAAGGAGAACATTAGTTGACTTGAAGTTCAGGTGGACAATAGGTGGTTGACAAACTTCATGCAAGTACCTTTCAGTGAAACAGGAAGCAACTCTCTAAATGGTTTTACAAGCTAAGAATTAAGCTACAGAAATAAATTGTGGTGCAGCAAAAATTAAGCCCTGGAAAACAAGCAGAGCTGACTTAACAGCCATTTATAATTTATTTAACCATCACAATTGGGATTGACACATTAATATAACAAGTTACAAGCACTGAAAAACTAATATCATTTAGCTTTTTTTCATACTTACTCTAATGCTCCTGCTGCTTGAAGAGCAATGCGTACACGAGTACTCCAGGAAAGTTTTCTGTGGATCTCATCATCCAAGTGCAATGCTTCATGGAGAGTACCATTTTTACAATACTCATAGACAAGCAGCCGTTGCCCATGCTCTGAACAGTAACCCACAAGTTTGACAATGTTTTCGTGCTGAAGTTTAGAGATATTGGAAACCATTGCAACAAATTCTTGATCACTTTGACGCCTGGTGATAGCAGTGTCTAGTTTCTTGACTGCCAATAGCTAACAAAAAAAGCATCAAGAAAATAGCCAAGTCTCAGCATCTTCTACCCTTGTACAGCAACTAAATAGGTTATACAAACATGACAAGTACAAGTAGTGAAATGGGAAAACAGGAAACTAATTGATTGAATCAGGAGGCATGTCAGGTTTATCTACAGTCTCCAAATGGTAACTGTTGCCATCTACAAGGTTGGACTACTTCAACTATGCAGAACACAAGTCAAACATTACAGACCCATTAAACATCTACAGTTCAGCGTAAAATAGAGATAATGTTTGTCACAGAACACCATGCTTTTAATTAAAATAGCTAGTAATTTCCACCTTTAAAAAAGTGAAAGGAAGCTCAAGATATGATACTGATGCAGTCACAACGCATGCAAGCACACAGTATATACTGATTTGACGAGGATGAAAATAAAGATGCTTACTTTCTTGGGAGACTCAGCTCTGTAGACTGTTCCGAGCATACCTCCTCCAATAAGATTATCTTGAGAAAAGCTATTTGTATACTGCTGAAGAGAGGCAATGGTGAAGAACTCTGCAGAGTTTACATTCTTCGTAGCATGCTTGGCTGAGGTAACTGGGGGCAAAATTGGATTTACAACCATCCTCTCAGCAGAAAGAGCTTTAAGGAAAGGTGGTGGCGGTGGTGGAAGAACATCTGATATCGTCGACTCCATCTCCGAATTCAGATCATCGTCTGTATATGATATAGTGCTCTTCAGGTCTTTCTGCTGCATAGCCTCTGAAGTATTCATCGAGATGTTCCTACCCTGAGCATTCCCATTTCCAGCCACTGGTCTCAAACCTGCTTCTTTTGGACATATCCATTTTGTCATCATAATGCCATTAAGAACAGGTCACTGATGATAAATAGAAATCTATAACAAGAAAGTATACATTTGAACTATGTACCTCTTTCTGCATCATAATAAGGTTTTTGCACGGATTGATCATGTTTAGGGTTACCCTTGGCCTTGGGCAAACAATAATCATATGTTTCATGTCTCTCAGCTTCTTTTTGGGCCTCTCTTCTTCTTTTGAAGAATCGTGACATCAAAAGGCAAACACCCAATCCAATTATGACAAGGGAAGCTAATCCGGCTATAGCAATCAATTTGACATGTTTGGTTGAATTACTAGTCTTTTGCCTTCCAGAAGGCTGTAATCCTTGTCCTGATGGTACAATATATGGCAGTGAAGGAGCTAAATCTGGAGAAAGCACAGCAAATGGTGCTGGAGAAGGCGATATCATGGGTGGTGAAGGGATGACAGTAGTATTAAAAGGGTTCCCTGCACGTCTGATAAGAAATATAGATATCATCATGTGAGGTAACAATATTTATAAGTATGCAAATGAACCTTTCATGAAACAGAAAAAGAATAAACATAGTTTGCTTCCCCAAAAAGAGTATCAACAAAAGCCATGACTAGCGTCCATCACAAAATGCATGGAGCTGATTGTTTGTCCATTGTAATTTCATTTTAACAAATCAAATGGTTCATGACTATCAGTATTAATCTACATTTGGACAGTTTCTGGAGAAAGCTTTTTGTAGATGAGCAAAAGAAATGTGTTTAAACAGTTGATCTTTTGAAGATTTCTGAGCATCTTTTTATGAGTGGAAGAAGAGTTGTTTTTAAGTAAAAACCCCTCAAAACCCCTTCTTCATTGATGAAATGAAAAACTTCTTAAAAGAACTTAAGCAAACATGGTTTCCAAAAAGGCCTTTCAAAAAACTCCAAAAGAGTTTTCACAACAAACGCCAACTAAACATCTATTTTCATTCTTGCGCAAAATAGAATTTAGCAAAAGTCAGAGTGATATATAGTATGATGCATAAAGTTGAATGCATAAAGAGGATTCATATAGCCAGCCATTCACAATTAATTTGGGATCAAGGATAGTTGATTGATAGAACAAAGAGTGACTCATAAGTTGGTGCTTGTGCTGTCTTCATCAGAAAGACCGTATTATTAGTAGTATCATTACATGCCATGTCTTCAAGTTTGCTACTTTACCTGTTTATCAGCCAGTCTACCAATTTATTTATCAGATCGATGCCTGACTAAGTAACAGAAACTAAAACTTCTAAAACTAACATTTCCATGGCCAGCTTATGTAATGGTGAAGATACTCTATGGAGACAAACTTTTTCGCTTTATTCCAGAAACACGTGCAAGAATGACTGAATCTCACTCCTTTTATACAAATACACATATTGTATCTAATGTACATAGAGTTATTGCAGAAAATCCTATGAAGGACATTTGCTCTTGGTTATCTTAATCTACTCTTGGTCTAGTTGTCAGTTTACATGAAACAACAGTTACACTGTCTTCCCAAAAATATTCAATACAAGCACAGCTGGCAATCAAATCCCCTCAGATC
>DF366009.1:0-14840 GCA_000787875.1 Solanum virginianum
GGGCCTTAAATCTCAAGTTACCCCAAACTTTATAAAAATTTCGCCAACACCTCGCCTAAAACTAGACCACCCCGAGAATTCATCTCGGCCCCAATTTATTAACAATAACAACAACAACAACCCAACAACCAACAATGAGCCTTTTTGAGGCCACAACTTCACTAAATGCACTAACGAACCTCATTTTAACAACAACTGAAAAATAGGGCAGCATACAATTCATATACATATTTACCATATTCAACACTTCTATATACTCCAAGATCCATATTACATCACTCAAACGTCCAACGTAAACTCCCGACGCTAAAACATAACATTCCATTACCTACAAGGCCCCTAATTCGACCCACTCCTCATGTATACATACAAACTATCTTCAATACTTCTTTCACCCCACAATGATCATTTTTATACCAACTAAACACAATCACATGATTTTAAGACAATATAACTTCATGCACAACCAACCCCCCCCCCCAAATTCGAACCTATCCCAAATTCTTACAATTCACTTTAACAAGCAATCTTTCATGATTTTCTTCCAATTGAATACACACCAACATACATACAAGCTTTAAATTTACTTAAAACAAGATTAAAATAAACATACCTGATAAACCCCTTCAATGGATTCAAATCATCAAATCCGCAAAACAGAGTATTTTCTTGGCCAACCAACGCCTCCACGCCACTTAGAAGACTCAATATACCAAGCTTGAAGCATCAAAATAATTGTAGAATCAAAATTTACAAAAAAAATTTGTGGTTACTGTAGCAACCCGAGAGGGTACTACTGTTGGGAAATATTTTGCTCTTGGAAATGGCTAAGTATGGAATGTTGAGGAAATAATCTTGTACATATAAGATATAGATACATAAATATAAATAAAGCAAGGATAATTTCTTGGTCCCACCCACAAGTGTTCCAATGGGTACTTTACACAAATTGGGGTGGGGTACCCCTATTCTTCTTAAGACTCCAAGTCTTTGAGAAAATACACTTTAATCCCAAATTTCGTAATAACTCCAATACACCACAATACGAGTTCTAACAGGCCTAATTTTGAGTAGTATCTCTTATGAATGCTTGATTGCTAATTAAATTACAAATTATTTGACATATAGGTTCACGGTGGTGACTCTATATGTAGCTTATTTTATATTTTATAGTTTGTTATGACTCTGTCTCTCTTAGAAGTGGAGTTGATCCATCTTGATTGATACTTGCGCCATGTGTGGTGAGAATTTATTTATTTTATATTTTGCATATAAGTCTAGAACTTGCCCTGCATGTTATTGAAGCGAAATAAAAAGTATTACGTTGTTTAGGAGATGATAATAGGCATTCTTTGATTTGTCTCATAAAATTTTAGCCTTTTTCAAATATTATATCACTAGTTAGCCCTTTTGAGCCTATAGCCTTTTGTTGGTAGCCATATATTTACCTTGATCCAATTTTGTTGAATCCCTAATTTTTGCACCTTGCTTCCCTGAGCACTATAGCATAGACTTATTATAATTGTTAAATTTGAAGAAAAGAGATATTTAAGTGGTAAAAGATGATTAATGATAGTTATATGGTGATGAAAAATCCCTCTTTGAAAGAATGTGGCATGAAAAAAGGAGAAAAAATATTATTTTTAAAAGAAGTGAAACGTTCTTGATAAGATGAGATTGCTAGTGAAATAATTATTGGAGAGAAGGTTGAAAAAAATAAAGAGAAGATAATGGGTGATGAAGTCTAAAAGTGCAAAGTTCTTAGGGAAGTGTAAGTCACTATCATATAGTTTTCCTACCCGTCCCTTAGCCTACATTACAGCCCATTAAAAGTCCTATTTGATTCTATTCAAGTATGCTTAATTAGTGGAGATATACATAATAGGCAAGCCTATGGTTCTTTGTGCATACATGAGAATTCTTTGTAAGTGTAAGAGTTATTCTTTAATGCAAAATCCTTAAATTATATTTAATCTTTTGAATTGATTGTGTGAAATACTTTTTTTCTTGTGAAGGCACTTGTTTCATCATAGATAGGTGATGTTATTAACTTTCTTTGAGAGATTAGGCGATCAAACTTAAAGTGGATGAGTTAGAGTCCTTTCTTGAGGTTAGGAGGTTAAAAGTTTGTTATTTATTTGTATATCTTGCATAATGATTGGGAAGTGTACTTGATGTTTTGAATTGATGGCCTAAATTGTTTATATCAATCAATGTTGTGGTTCTATTTAATTTTTTTATGAGCTTTAATGGTTGCTCGAGGATGAGCAAAAGTTTAAGTGTGGGATAGTGATGTGAGGCCAATATTATATATTTTTAGTCATTGTTTATCTTATATTTAATACTTTTATTTATTCTTTTTTAGCATAAATTTTATGAATTGTACTAAATTGTGTATCTTATTTGTAGGATTAATTTGATGCGAAAATAAAGAGATTTGGAACTCAAACGAATTAAAAAAGAAAGATTACAGAAAAAATCCAAGCAAATAGCTTAATAGATTTAATTGATTATAATAATTATTACATATGTTTTGCTCTTGACATATTGCAATTCAATTGGAATTTGCATGAAATTTGACTGGAAGCTGCCATGTGGCAGCAAGCGAGTTGTTGAGGCGGCGTACAGCACAGTGGTGCAAAGGCCTAATTTCTTCCGGATTTGGGTTTCTCAATTTATTTTGGACTCAATTATTTTATTTAAATTTTTTTTCTACAACTATAAATATTCTATAAAATTAGGTTTTACATAACTTTTGACCTAGAGAGAAGTAGAAGCAGTCGTGGACGCCAGAGAATTTTGGTTTCTTTGCTTCTCCATTATTATTTATTTTTACATTTATCTTTGAATGATTTGTCGTAATTTCTTCATGTCTATGTGGAGTTAAACTTCTCATTCTAAGATTATGGTAGCTAATAAGATGATTGTTTAGTCATAATTAATTCAAAAAATTTGTTTATCATATTAGTTGTTCTTATGTTTCTTTAATCTATATTTCATAGTCTGGCCAACCATGGAATAAATTTGTTGTTCACTCTGGATTCGAGAGATATTGGAGTAGATAGAACACAGGTGAATAGGGAGCTTGTTCAACTAGAAAACTAGATTGATTTGTGTAAGGGAGACCAGTGACAACTACCCTTACACCTCGCTTGGTTCATAATACAGGAAGATAATGTTAAAATATTTTTATTGATATGTCTATCCCCGCTCAACGATGTAGTTAGGCAGTCAATAAAGGTAGGCCGGCAAAAGCGTGCAACCCTGTTCAGGTAATTTTAACCTTGTGAATCAGCAACTAGATAATCAAATAATTTGATGAAATAGAGACTAGGTATGATTATTAGCTAAACCATAATCTTAGATCGATTCATTCAGCGATTGTGTGAAAATATTTCTCATCTTGGTTAATTATTCACTGCTTAAATAAATAATTAGAATGAACATAACTTAGTAAATAATTATCGACAAGTCCTTTGGGTTCAACATTCGATATCTAAAAAGAGCCGCTATATTACTTGGGTTGACCATGTACACTTGCATATGCTAGGGAAGCAACGAATACCTTGAAATCCGTCATCAAATATCATAATAGATCATAGTATCATAACTCAAAACATACATAGTCTCAATAGACAAAACTCATTCATAGTACAAGCTTGAAATAGATAGTCATTTATAATAAATCAACATTTCACAAAACCCTAACATAATTTATATTCATTACCCATTGTAGAAGATACTCATAGATAATAAACTTGAAAACATGCAATTTTCATAAAAATGGAGATTGGGCTCCATGGGTGAAAGGACCCGATAGATGAAACTCACATACCTTAAACTTGGATTTTCTTGATGTAGACTTGAAGGAGACTTAAAGCTTGAATGGAGTTCTTGAGATCCAGAATTAAGCTTGGAACACTTGAATTTGGATGAATTATTTGGTTAAGTCTTGGAGAGGGTTTTGAGAGAGTCTTGAGTGATATAGAGTTGAAAAATGGCTAAGTATAGTTGTTTTTATGCATAAATGGGCATGGGGCTAATACCCCAATGCCTTAGGCTAAAATAGGAAAATTAAGAAAGTGACAATACTGCTCCGCGACAGGTCCGCGCCACGGAGCCAACGTGGATGCCCACAGTTTTATAAAAAGTTGGCGAAAATCATTTTTCGCTACATGTCTTCTAAAATTGGTGTTATACTTATTTCCTACTTAATTTTGCCCCCTGATCAAGAATATGAAGTCAGATTTTTGATATCACGTACAAATTTTGAGATATATGAAAATTATGATTATGGACATTTTCGAAGTACATTTTGGGGGCATTTTTGGGGCATTTCAATATCTCCCCCTTGGGAACATTCATCCCCGAATGTCAAAGAAATGTACATAAGAGAAGTAATCATGAAGATTTCAGCCCGACATGAATGCAACAAATGCATTTAAACATCATTCTCAAAAATCTCAACATGAATGTCAAAAATTACCATAAACTTGTCAACAAAAACATGAATGCATGCAAATTGAGATAAAGGCTGAAACTTAAGACTTGAAATCATAAAAGGGACTTAGTTTGCTATCTTAAGCTTGAATAGAATGAAAAAAGGTATGAATTTTGCTTCTTCATGCCCGCTCCGGCTTCCCAAGTGACGCTTTTGACTTGTCGATTCCTCCAAAGAACCTAGACGGATGTTACACCTTTGTCCTCAATATTTCCACTCATCTATACAAAATCTCCACTGGGTACTCCTCATAAGCCTAGTCGTCCTCCACAACACCCATAACCTCTAAGGGCACTATAGCACTTGGGTCACCAATACATCTCCTCAACATAGATACATGAAATACTGGATGAATCATATCCATTTCTCTAGACAATTCCAATCCATAAGCAACTTTACCAATTCTCCTCAACACTCTATAAGGACCCACAGACCTTAGGCTTAATTCCCTTTCTTGCCAAACTGGATCACACCCTTTATGGGTGGGACTTCCAAGTGAACCCAATCATAAAAACAAGCGCACATAGTCTACCCTAGTACTTAAAGACACCATCTCCCCCTTTAGGAGGAAACCTCCATTTCACCTTCTTCCACCAAAGCATTCAACTCTAGCAAGTCGGGGTCAAGGTCTTGCTTTAACTTGACCTCATCAACCAATGAAGATTTGAAACCATCAAAACCACTACACTATCATTCTCAACTTTATCCAACCTCATTCCCATCCCTAGCCAACCGATGTACTTCTCTAACCACCCTTTTTGTTACCCAAGATGCACACTTATCATATTTAACAAACAACCTCTCATCCCTCAAGATTTGCAACATCACCCTCAAATGACTCATAAGCTCTTCTTCATTCCGAAAATAAATCAATATACCATCCACAACTACCACATGCATATCAAGGTAGGGTTTAAAGACTTATTTATGAGATCCATAAACATAGCTAGGACATTGATCAAGCAAAAGACATTACTACGAATTCAAAATATTGGGAAGGCCATCAACAAAACTCATTGACTATCGGAACCGACTCTATAGGAAGGATTGTAGACTTAACATCCTCCAACCCTTACGAGATCAATTTGGGCCTTAAGGCAAGAAGTGAATCTACCCTTAACTACCACTTTACAACTTTCCCACTTAAGTACGAATTCATTAGGTAATTGAATCTAGCACTACGGCTTCTATAACCAATGGAAGCATGATATGCATGTAACCAAATCACCCCAAGACCTCCAAACCCACCATGCCAAGGTTTACTATTAGAACCCGTATTGTGGAGTATTAGAACCATTATAAAATTTGGGACTAATGTGTCATTCTTGGAAAATTTGGGACTAGAGTGATATTTTTGAAGTTTGAGGACTTAATTAGAGTTTTTAAAACTTGGGGGTTACGAATTATGTGTCCTTAATTGGCTTGCATAGAAAAAGTTTAGGGACCAAAGTGTATTTTTTCAAGACTTAGGATCTTAAAGGAGTTTAAAAATTTGCCTCTCCCTTTGTCTTAAAATTCTATTGGACCATGTGGGATGTGGGGTCTTATGATAAGCTTAAAAGGGACAAGATAAACTCATACTCTTCATTTCCAAGTCTACAGCACTTAGAAAAATTTCCAACTCAAGAACTCTCAAAAACAAGGCCTCAAGTTGCTACAGTTCTTTAGCAACAATTTGTGTTTTTTGGTTCTACAATTATTTTGACGCCACAAGCCTAGTATATTAGGTCCCCTAAGTAGCGTGGGGTCATTGGTTGGCCAAGAAAACACTTCGTATAGTGATATATTATTTTAAAATCATGAATTGGTGTTTAAATAGCTTGAAATGATCCTTGTGGGGTAAAAGAAGTATTAGAAATTGTTTGTAGATATATGTAAAGTTTGGTCAGAATGGGAGCTCATGTATGTAGATTAATATTGCATTGTAGCATTGGAAGCATGCGTTTGACGTTTATATCATGTAATATGATTCTTAGAAGGTATGAGAGGGCTTAAACATTATGTATATGTAAATATGAGCTGCTGCCCTACTTTTGTTGTCTTGATAAAGTGAGTGCTATTGTGATTCTTTGTAGACGTTGGACGTCCAGAAGAGTAAGTTGGGTTGGCTTGACGTTAGGAGTAGTTTGGCGAAGAAAGTGAGGTATGTAAAGTATTTTTTTCGTATGTAAAGTATTTTTTTCGATGGCATGACTTAGTAAACTTAGCTAATGCTATAAGTTTCGTAAGATTCCTCTTCCTTTGCAATTTGGGCTCAAACATGTCCTATTTTATGATTCTTCCTATCCTTTGGGTGTTTGACTTCTTGCTAACTTCTCATGGCATAGAACCAGTATAATTAATTCCAAGATTGTCTTCCATCTGCTGCTTATGGTGTTAAGTTAGACTTGTGGAGCTCTGTCACTTTACTCCCTAAGAACTTAGTACTTGCATAATTGATTCATTAGTGAGGCCAACATATTTTACTAGACTTTGGAACGAGGGCTCATAAGTTGTTTGATTAACTGTAATTAAGCAGAAAGGGAGCAGAAGCGTTAGCTAGCTTTTAGTTAGATTTTCAGTATATGAATTGAAGACCTTTTGTTCGATGTCTACTGTAATTTCAACACATTATATATGCCATTAAGTCTCTCTTCTAGCCTGTTACCTTGAATTTACAAATATGATTGAGTAAATGAAAAAGGGAAGATGGTTTTTGTAAATACTTAACAATTTTGAATCAGTGATGTATATCGAGTCTCCTGTAATCAAGTAAAAAGAACATTTTTAGATGAAAGTAAAAGATTGATGAAGGAGCAAACTAAGCTTAACATACTTTTTTCATATAAATTAATCATTTACTGAAAAAAGGGACAAAACAATGACCATACACAAGTAGTATACCAAAAATTTAGAAACTTTATAAAAAGATATGGTTCTCAGCGAACGATCCCCAGTCATCTATACTTATGGGAACCTTATGGGTGCACTAAATTAACATAATATAATAATTGGGAAAGTGAAAGTGCCCCCCCCTTTTCTTCGGGGGCTGCATTTCATGCCCTCAGGTACAGACGTACAGGAGAGAGATCTACTAGCTTAGGATTCTAACTGTTGTTTAAAGTGCTCCTTTGCTTCGGAGCAAATCTTGGGTATATACATTTATTTACTAATTTGTGTTTCTGTACATTCGAGGGTACAGTGGGGGCCCTGTCTCGTCTTTTGATTCAGTTTGTGTAGTTAGAGGTTCTTTTAACTTCATGTGGTGTGTCTTAATGCCTGGTGTGAAGTACTGGATATTTGAAGGAAGTAAACATAGAATAATGTAGAGAAAACTTAAAAGGAAAATTAGAAACTTAGTTGGGTCTATAGGTACCTTGTTAGCAGGACATTATGTGTTTATTTGGAAGATATTTATTGTGTATTTATAAGAAAGCTATTTGAGAGCTCTTATTTTCTTGAGCAATAGGGTTTTTAATTGTTGATTCTTTTCTACGATATTGACTTTGTTGTTCATTGGTGGAGATGCTATTATTTGATATTTAATATTTATGTACTCGTGATAATTGCTGCATCAGGTTATGGCTTATGCAGTTTTCTTACTCTGTTGATTCAAAATGTGTTTTGTCATGTGTCGATTTGCGAGGAAACCCAAAGCGGCAGATTGGTCTAAAATTAGAATATAATAGGATGGATCTACTTGGTTGCTACTCTGAATTTGTTGTTTATCCTAGTTTAGGAGGAGGGTACTGGTACAAGTCTTAGAAGTTATGATTTGTTGGCCTTGTTGCCCATGGAGTCTAATTTGCGAGGAAACCCAACACACAATCATATGTTATGTAGTAGTTTGAAAGATCAAGTTTTTAGTTTGGAAGGTATTATTATTTTGAATAATACAAATGCAAACCAGTAGTATTAAGTATGACTTGTATGTTTTACTTGAAAATGGAGAGTATGAGTTTGAATAGTAGCACTAGAGTTGTCTGTATTGTTCGGTTTAAACGCCATGTCCAAGTTCATGTGATGTGTCTTCGAGGTTTGTAAATCGATAGAATATACCATAACTATTATTTCGATCTCATTAACGACCTTGTCCTTGCATATGAGTATTTCACTTATGTTTAGGATTTGTGATAATGATTTTATCTATATATATATATATATGTTCTGATGTTCATATTACACCTAGGCGCGACTCGATTATTCAAGTGGTCTAGGTTTAGTATGTGGACATTATGCCTGTACGCGACTCGATTATTCAAGCGGTCCAGGATTTGGTTGCACCTGGGTGCGACTCGAACAATTTAGGCGGTCCAGGACGTATCCTTAGTGGGTGCAACTCGGTAATTCGAGTGGTCCAATAGTGGGCGTGACTCGATAATTCGAGCGATCCAATTGTGGGAGCGACTCGATAATTCGAGCGGTCCAATTGTGGACGCGATTCGGTAATTTGGGCGGTCCAATAGTGGGCGCGATTCGATAATTCGAGCGGCCCAACGTTTGCACTATGTCATTTTGCATTAGGAATTGTGAGTATAGTTATCCTATGTTTGATATTTTTGGATGTACATTGGCTCACTTACCCTATGGTTGATATGTTAGGAAAGTAAATGTTTGTGATTTGAATCTAAACCTTGAATGGAGATATTTTGATATTTTTGGATATATACTACTCTCGGTACCTTTGTTTCAGTTATCCCTCAGATTCATGTATTGGGAAGTACGTATTTAATATTGTGGATATGCATTTACCATTATACGTTGTCCATGTTTGCTATACACCTTATGATCTGGTAAGTAAGCACTTTGATAGATTTCGGGTATGCATTTAACCATTGTACTTTTGTTTTAATGGTTGTCCTGATATATATATATATACTCTGTACTTTCTGCTTTACATATTCAGTACGAATTTCGTACTGACCCCCTTTTCTTCGGGGGCTGCATTTCATGCCCTCAGGTACAGACGTACAGGAGAGAGATCTACTAGCTTAGGATTCTAACTGTTGTTTAAAGTGCTCCTTTGCTTCGGAGCAAATCTTGGGTATATACATTTATTTACTAATTTGTGTTTCTGTACATTCGAGGGTACAGTGGGGGCCCTGTCTCGTCTTTTGATTCAGTTTGTGTAGTTAGAGGTCTGTGGACACCTGTGAGTATAGGTTCAGCAATTTGTATGACTATGCACGTATGATTTGTATGTTGGGCAGTTTAACCGCAGCGGTGACCTTATCGGGCCGCTCGTATATGTATATATGTATTGTATGCTGGGACTCTTCTGTATGCAGGATTTGGGTAGTCAGTAAAACAAAGGAAACTCTGCTGAAATTTCTGTAAAATAAGATGTGTATTTGTTGTCTGGCTTTGTATTTACGTCTGGGTGCCTAATTCGGGCACAAGTCACGGCTCACGAGGTTGGGTCGTGACATTTACAAAATCACAAGATAAGACTTTATGCAATAAGGATATGGGACAATCCCCTATAGACTTTTCTAGCAACAATAGACTCACCAATGAGGGGTAGACACCTAAGACGTTCATATAGCAATTTGGGACACACATGAAACTTACTAGCAACAAAAAGGAATAATGAAAGAAATAGTAGCTCCCGGACCTATCAAAGCATGCATATCAAAATCAAAAACCTTTAACATATCGGTAGCGACATCGAGCACCTCATACCCTCCTTGCCTCCCTTGAAGGGCATAGAACCAATTATGTCATGGAGCGCCCCCTTGTTGGCCACCTTGAGCCACTTGATCAACATGACCACCTTGACCTTGAGGAAGACCATCCTTGCCCTTGTGTCAAACATAAGGGCAATCAATAAGCTTATGGCCTACTCTCCCACACCCATAACAGACATTTGAATCTTTTAAGCATTTATCGTGATGATGTTTTTCACATTTTAGGCATTTTGGAAAACTCGCCTCACCATTGGCACCTTGGAACCTTGGGTTAACCATCCCATCATTAATAAATCTCTTGTTTGGAGCACTAGAGGGCCCTTGACCTTGAAATTCATGACCTTGTTGGAAACGGTCACCCTTAGCACTTTGAAAACCACCCCCATACCAAGCCCTCTTGGACTCCCCACTTCTCCTCTTCCTAAGCTTCTTCCCCTTGAGTTGTTCGGCATATGTTATGAGTCGGGACAAGTCTATATGACCCACTAGCATAGCGGTAAGACACTCCTCACTTACCAAGTCGGACACTCCCAACACAAACTTGTTCATCCTTTATCTAGGGTCGGCCATCAAATGTGGAGGATACTTAGAGAGTTTGTTGAATTTGAGGGCATAATCCCTCACACTCATGGAATCTTGCTTAAGGTTCATAAATTCCATCATTTAGCCTCTCTCAACTCTATAGGGAAGAACTGGTTGAGGAAGGTGGCTTTGAACTTCTCTAAAGAAATAGCATCATGATTTCCCCTCTCCATCTTCCATTATACAAACCAAATTTGAGTCACACCTTTTAGTTGATAAGTTGCTAGATCCGCCTTTTCCTCCAAACTTACACCCATGATGGATAGCACCATATACACATCATCTATAAACTCTTGGGGTCTTCCTCCGCCTTGGACACATGAAACTCCGGAGGATTCATTCTAGTGAAGTCCCTTACTCTTGAGGCTGGAGTATGAGCGTGAGGAGCTTGGGCCACTTGATTCAATTAGTTAGTCCTTGCATGGGCCAACATAGTAATATTCTGAAACTCAACTTCAGTAGCCCCTCCATCTTGAGGAGTTTAAGGAGCGGCATAAGCTGGTTGCCCCTCGAGTGCACAGGCCCTCCTTGGTTTCCCTCTTTGTAACGGTATGATCTAGGAGAACAAAGAGCATTCTTTAGGGGGAAAGCCTTATAATTATACCCAAACTATGATATAGACCATGAAGAAGTGAAACATTTCCTAAAACGCCTCATAGCCTCCTATTCATAGTTGTGGTGCGCTTGACAACCATGAATAACACTCTAATTGATGTGGTATGTTGGATTTTGAGGACTATTAATAGCCTAGTGCTCTGATACCAAGTTTGTCATGACCCAAACCTAGGACCTAGATGTGACACGGTGAATGCAAAGCTCGAACACAACCCAGAAAAGCCTCTTAGTATATTATATACACATCCTTCAGTGCGAAAGCAAATTAAACATACATAAGAGTTAAATAAATGAAAAAGGAAAGGGACTAAGAGAAACCATTCATAATAATAATAGAGTAAGAAGAGTCAAGCTTCAATAACATAATCAAACCATGACATAATATCCAACGACACCTCTAACATAGAATAGAGCAGAGGCCAAGACACTTTCCGAGCTCACCCTCATTTAATAAGTAATCAACATAAGAACAAGAATCTATAAAGGATGAATGAGAATATCTATCACCATCGGAATGGAGGACTCACCAACTAGCTTCTTCGCAAGAACCAACTAGCCACGTGGAGGAGAGAGATGATTAAATGGAGCTTCGGTCCTTACATGGTAATATCATGTAGGCATAGAGTATACATTAGTACATTTGAATGTACTAAATATGTGGGATGCAATGCAACTAGAATCATAAGCCATAATAACAAGATGCTTAATTATATTCAATGAATGTTTGAATGTACTAAGTATGCGGGATGCAATGCAACAAGAATCACAAGCCATAATGACAAGATGCTTAATCATAATCAATGAACACAAGCTCAATATGTCATGTGTAATCAATGCGTAGGATGAAACATGCTTAAGAATAATTGTACTTGCATATCTTATTTAACACCATAAAGTAACATAAATAGATCATCTAACTAACTTTTACTAAAGGGTAAGGGATATAGCATATGTCATAACCCCTTCTAGTATGTAATGGGTGGTACATGAGGGTAGAGTAGCAGCATAGGTCATAACCCCTACATGTAAGTATGAGATAATGGATAGTACATGATGGTAGAAAGATAGCATAGGTCATAACCCCTACATGTAAGTATGAGATAATGGATAGTACATGATGGTAGAAAGATAGCATAGGTCATAACCCCTACATGTAAGCATAAGATAATACGTAACATTGAATCGCATATGAGGATGAGGCATACCACATAGTTCATAGCCCTTTCATATGAGTATAAGATATTGCATAACATAGAATCGTACATGAGTCTAAGGTATACAACATAGTTAATAACCCCTTAATGTAGAAATTGGCCTTGTACTAGAGGGTGAGGCATATAACATATTTACAAGAGCATAAACCTTAGCATAAGAACTTAATAACTCATCAACGATTGAGACTTGTAAAAAGCATGCTATAAGTCATAGACAAACTTGAGAATTCTTGTCAAGTCATTTTATCGAATACTTGGTGGGTGTGCAATGCTAGTTTAAAATTATGCAATTCAAGAGTGAAATAATATAAGAAAACTCAATGAAAATCAACCCAGCAACACATAGTAAAACCCTCATGTAAGATACCTTGAAATCCGTCATCAAATCTCATAATAGATCTAGTATCATAGCTCAAAACATATATAGTCTCGATACACAAAACTCATTCATAGTACAAGCTTCAAATAGATAGTCATGTATAAAAAAATCAACATTTCATAAAACCTTAACATAATTTATACTCATAACCCATAATAGAAGATATTCATAGATAATACAAATTGAAAACATGCAATTTTCATAAAATGGAGATTGAGCTCAATTTGTGAATGGAACCAATGGATAGAACCCACATACCTTAAACTTGGGTTTTCTTGATGTAGACTTGAAGGTGACTTGAAGCTTGAATGGAGTTCTTGAGATCCAAAATTTAGCTTGAAACACTTGAACTTGGATAAAATATTTGGTTAAGTCTTGGAGAGGGTTTTGAGAGAGTCTTGAGTGATATAGAGTTAAAAAATGGCTAATTATAGGTGTTTTTATGCATAAATGGGAATGGGGCTAAGACCCAAATGTTTTAGGCTGAAATAAAAAATGAAGAAAGTGATAGCACTGCTCTACGATAAGTCTGCATTACGAAGCCAACGCGGATGCCCACTGTTTTGTGAAAAGTTGGCAAAAATTATTTTTCGCTGCGGGTCTTCTAAAATTAGAGTTATACCCATTTCTCACTTAATATTTCTCCCTGATCAAGAATATGAAGTCAGATTTTTGATTTCACGTACAGATTTTGAGATATATAAAAATTACAATTATGGGCATTTTCGAAGTACATTTTGGGGACGTTTTTGGGGTGTTTCAATAGATTTCATGTAGTTGGAGA
Source organism: Solanum virginianum (assembly GCA_000787875.1). Classification (NCBI taxonomy): domain Eukaryota; kingdom Viridiplantae; phylum Streptophyta; class Magnoliopsida; order Solanales; family Solanaceae; genus Solanum; species Solanum virginianum. The sequence continues at coordinate 13,742 of DF366009.1, forward strand.
AGAAGAATGGTTGCACTTATGGGAAAGAAGGTTCCCACAATCAAACCCACATACCTTGATGATAGGAGATAAAAAAACCTATGGAGATAATGAGGAATTTAAAACCCTAGCTTGCACCTTCTTACTTGAAGCCTTGCAGGAACTTGAGAGTGTTTGAGAAGGTTTAGAGACTTAGGGTTTTTGGAATGAGGAAGAATAAGATGTATTAGGGTTATATAAACTGATAAGGGACATAGATGAGGTCAAAACGACATAGTTTGGACTTAGAAGAAAGGGGAAAGGTCAAATTTACCCCTATTAAAATTTTGGTCGAACGAGTCCATGAGATCTCATCTACGAGTCGTAGAGCACTCTACAAGCTGTAGATGAGCCGTAGAGTACCCTACGAGCCATAGATGACCCTTCATAAACTAAGGATCCTGAAATTTGAGTTGCTAAAATTTGTCACGAAACCCCTATTGTAGGATCTATGACTCATAGAGTGATTTACGAGTTGTATGATAAGTCATAATTCGAACTTCAGAAGGATCCAAATTTCACCAAGTCTGCCAATTCTATGAGACCTTAATTATAGACCGTACTTGTTAGGACCCGTATATCCTTAATCGGATCAATTAGAAAAAGTTTGGGAACTAAAGTGGGATTCTTAAAACTTGAGTTCTTGAAGATATTTTTGGAAGTGCCCTTGCATGGTGTTGCTTTCCTATTGGCCCAAGCGGGTAAGTGGACCAAAATCTTACTTATAGATATATATGTATGTTGGCCTTGTCTTGAATTTTATTTCAAGACTTAAACAACACTTAGTCACAAAACAAGAAAACAAACCTTGAAGAACTTAGAAGGCCTCTCGGCCTTGTGCAAGGAAATTCAAAATTCCTTTTTCTTCTCTTTCAAATCATTTTGAGGGTACAAATCTTCTATTTGGAGTCTTCTAAGCAACTTGGAGTAGTGATTGAAGCAAGAAAACATTTGGTTGCTTACTTTTGGAATCCTAGCTCAATTGAAGGGTTGAAGTGATAAGGTAAGAATTTATGTTGTTTTATGTGTTATTAAGGTTCTATGTATATGTTGTGTAGAGTTGTATGGTATTGGAATTGCC
>DF366008.1:13511-24109 GCA_000787875.1 Solanum virginianum
AAGAAAAAGTAGCCCAGATTACGATGCACATGCAGAGTGTTTACGGCGAAAAGGTTCATCTGTTATTAGCTTTAAAATACAGCATAATATATCTGTTTTGCATGGATAAGATTTAAGCTGTAATCTTAACTTCAATATAATTCTCTCTTTCATCTCTCCTAGGGTTACTGCCTGGGAATGGCACGAGGTAGACCCAAAAGGAGACGGTTTCGCCGGAGCAGGCAACACAGAAGCATGATGATGTGGACCTGGTAGCAGCAAAGGAGATGCAGCAGAAACAACAATAGAAGAGTCGCCGCCTCTTCCTACAAAGGAAGTGACACCCAAAACCAATGGAACAGTGAAGATTGCACCCAATGCAGGGATGATGCAATCCAGGCCGAATCTGAGCAATCAACAAGTATCTAGGGAGGCAGAATCTTCAACTCGAGCCAATGCACAAAGCAAGCTAGATCTGGCTGCGGAATAAAGAAAGAAATGGTCTGATTTCTTCGATACCAACCGAATGACAGCACAAGGAATGAATCTCAGCTATGTGACTCTAATCATGAAAAATGGGGAAAGGTCATAGAACTGAATAAGGAGGAACTACCCTTTTGTAACTACTTTGCATCCTCTTGATGCCAGATATGAAATCCTTTACCTCATCAAAACAAAACTGTGGAAGAAATTGACAAAGCGTAGAGGAATGGAAGCAGGCCCTAATCCTATATGTTGTGGGAGAATCTCCCATTATTGCTGCAGTTGACAGATATATTGCTACACAGGTGATCACTGCTAGTAAGCCCAAGGTCTACCACAATGACAGCTGGGTTTTAGTTCACTTTGCTAGAATGGATGATGGACATGAATGACTATATTCAAAACCCATATGATGCATACTAAGACAAAAACTGTCAAGGTCCGGTCTGCGGATTTTGATTTTAACGACGAGGTATTACAGACAGTGCCACTATGGGTAAAATATCCCAATCTCCCTTTGAATTGTTGGAGCATGGACTCACTTAGCAGAATAAGTAGTAGCCTGGGGATTCCACTATATGCAGACGATTGCTCTTCATAGGTGGATAGAATTTCTTTTGCGCGAATTCTAGTTGAAATAGATGTGGTTAGGGAGTTTCCTAAGAAGATCAAGGTGGAGGATCCTAGTAGCAGAATATTTGAACAGGTTGTGCAATATGAGTGGGTTCCTGAATACCATCTCAAATGTATGCAAATTGGCAACAAATGCCAGGCAAAGGAGGCGCGACGACCAAGATTGTCCCCTAAATTGGTCCCCAAATGGCTCCAAAAACCTGGTGGTGAACAGCCAGATAAAGGGGTCAGACGGTAGTATTCTGAGCAGGGAGACATTACCACAGGGGTGCAAACTAGTGACGGATTAGAACATCAGTTACAGGTTAATACCAACGCAGCAGCTAAGAATAACTCATACTCAGACAACAAAACTCAAGCAATGAATATAACAAATCGTTTTGAATCATTAGCAAGTACAGAAAAAAAAGAGATTATGAACACAGGAGATCAAACTAGAAAAGGAGAGGACACTGAAGGTAATATATCAAACCCATTATCATGCAGTTAGTCACTTGGAATACAAGGGGAGTGAATAAACTTCACAAACAGAACTGAAAGTGTTTGTGAAGGAGAATAAAGTTAGTATTATAGCTGTTATAGAACAAAAAGTAAAGGAGGATATAGCTAGTAAGATTGCAAGGAAAATAGTGCCAGGATGGAATCATCAAGCAAACTATGAATAGTCCAATAACGGGTGAATTTGCATGTTATGGGATCCTCAGCTTACAAAGTGTGTGATACTGAACAAATCTGACCAATACATACAGGGGAGAATCAATTGAGAAGAAGGAACCTATCATTTATCCTTATAGCCAATATGGCCAATACATACTATTCATGACAGAAGGAATCTGTGGGAGGACTTGAGATTCGTTTATCTTCATAGCCATATATGGTGAATACATGCCATTCATTACAGAAGGAATGTGCAGGAGAACTTGAGATTGCTGACTACAGGAGTTCAGGAGCCTATGACAAGTAAGGGAGATGCAGACGATAGACCCCACCGTAGTCAGGTGCAAGAGGTAAAGATAAGGGACTTCAGTGACTTTCTTCTAGAAACGGGGATGGCTGAATTGAAGTCCACAGGAAGAAACTGTACATGGTCTAATGGACACATCTGCGCAAGATAGATAGAGCAGTAATAAATGCTGAATGGATTATGCACCTGCCTCATCTGGAGGTTGTTGTAATGGAGCCTGCACTCTCTGATCATTCCCCCTTGAGTATTGCTATAGAAAGGAACGCAAGTAACACTCACAGGGCTTTTTAGCCTTCATTTGAATAGCTGACCATTCAGAGTTTCTCCAGACTCAGGGTAGCATGGAGAGCTGGCAGAGCAATGACATGAAGTATGGCAGAAACTCAATGGTTAAAAACAGAACTCAAACAACTGAATAATACTGAGTTCGAAGGGGTAACCGACAAACTGAAGGATATTAGGGCCAAGTTACAGAATATACAGGAGATTATGACAGATCTAACAAGAGTTGCACCCAATACACAGAGTGAAAAGGAGGTGCAAGTACAGTTGGAAAAAAGGAGTATGACTGAAGAGAGTGCAATGTGACAGAAGTCTAGACTCTAGAGTACAATGGTTGAAGCTGGGAGATACTAACATTGTAAAAAATTCACACAACATTGTAACAAGACACAGATTTCTTTTGACTAAAAGGAGAAGGTAAATGTGAGACCATCAAATGGAAAGCAGATTAAATATGCTCAGTGAGAAAACTAAAACGCCCAAAATTAATCAACATAAAAGGAAAAAATCGACTTAGAAGATATCTTTATTAAAAATGTTAAGGTTTTCTTAAAGCAATTAAAGTTAAACGGGCACATGATAACCTAAACAATGTAGGGTGCCAACTAGCATAGTGTACATGAAGGACGACCCAACATTAATCAAAATAAGAGGAAAAAATAGACTTGGAAGATATCTTTATCAATAATGTTAAAATTTTCTTAAAGCAATTAAAGTTAAACTGGCATGTGATAACCTACCCAACGTTGGGTACCAACTAGCATAGTGTACATGAAAGTACAATAAGTAAATTGTTGGCCACTTCTCAACGGCTCGACCTTCCTGATTTAGTGAAAGTACAGATACTTGCAAGCTGATATCAACTAGTTGTGGCTTAAAGAAACAGTGTTACTAGGTCATATGATCTAATTAGTTTGGTATTTAGGCATTGTCTTCATTATTATAGTTGTATTAAGCCATGTCGTCAGAATTAGATACCACACTATGACATTACTGAGTAATAGGGAGAAAAGGATTAGGCTATTAGAAGGGTTGAAAGAGATACTCCCTTCTTTCACCATTCTACTAGATTATTTGCAACTGTCTTAATTTGTTTTTAGATTCCATGTTAGGGAAAACAGAGGCAATAAAGATAAGAAATTAAATATAAATGATACAGAAAACGACTATACCAATTATTAAGAGAATTATGTCTAACCAATGATGAGCTAAAGCACTTGTAACAAACAGATGGTGCTTTAGTTATAGGCAGAAAACGACTATAACCAAATATTAAGAGGATTATGTCTAACCAATGATGAGCTAAAGCACTTGTAACAAACAAATGGTGCTTTAGATATATATGGAGTCACAACTGGCCGGTTGATGTTTCTAAGGCCTGTCAATGGAACATGTTATATAGTGGAATATAACGGATGTCTCTGCCTCCCCGAAGAGTTTACACCATCCTCTTTATTTCACATCCAAAACTCAAGATTACAAAGAGCATAACTGAGGCCTATACTAAGATGCATTTAACAATGGCCTTGCACTTGTTCTAGAGTTCCCCCTCATTTCACAGGCAAGGGCCATATTGGTATGATAAGCAAGAGCCCATCAGGGGTTCACACTACATATGCATGTAAAAATATACAAGAATCCCTTGCACGTATCTTAATTAACTAGACAGTTTTCACACCCAAATGATCCAAAAAGTGCAAAAAAAACAAGGGGAGTGTATATGGAGAAGGGAACCTACTTTCCATCTCTTTCATCTCGGGTGGTATCTAGAGGTACATGTGGCTTTGAGACATCTTCTTCTTTTTTTCGGTGATAAGCAAATAAGATGGCTTGGAGTTTTTCAAAGTTATACAAAAACCACACCACATATAACTGTTTCTCAAAGAAATAAATCAAAACAACCTGCACAGTGGGGAAACCTTTCTGGTTGGATTAGTTTGTGGCGGTTTGGATTATCTAACATAAAGTAGAAATATTTTTAATTAACTATATGAGTTCCTCTTGTCCTTATCAGTTCTTAGTTTGTTCGAAGCCTGAAGAGGGTCCATGAAAGAAATTTTCCCCATCTATCTCACAGTTGGCATGTGGCAACCGTCCTTGCCAATCGCTAAGGAGGCAACTTTTGCTCCCTTTTTTTAGACCTATGTGTCTAAAAAAGAAAAAACTGGAAACTCTTTTTTGGGGTATTTTACAAATAAAAACAAACTGCACTAGATTATGTCAGAAAGCTCGCATTACTGACCCTAAAGTCCTGATAAAGGAGGAGGTGTATGACAGGTAGACAGTTAAAGTAAAACTAGGTAATTTATGACGAACCATCGCAATCAACTGAAGAAACAGATTCATATAGGTAATACCAACCACTAGATAACTTTGAAAAGGACATCAACTACTTGGTATTGTCCATAAGGTTATATTAGGTCAAATATTTGTTAGGAGTTGTTTCCTGTTGTCAGAGATTTGCTTTCGGAATTCTAACAATTCATATTTATTGATATTGCAATGAAAGGAGTTCAAATGGAGGGAGGAGGGAAATGGATAGTGAGGATTCATACAGCTTACCTAACTAGCTTAAAATGAGCCATAGTGGTTCTCTTTTACAAATAAAACAAAAGAGGTTCAGCTAGGTCCATAGTTCCAGAATTTATACGCGAATCAAGATCGATCCAAAGGAACTTTAATGCAACTCATCTCCTTAAACTCCGACGATAGTTTCAGCATCCAATAGAAAAAATGAGGGTGGCTCAACCCTAAAGTTGCCGGCGGTCAAGGAACTGATCGGAAAAAAGAAGATGGATTTAGCCGTAAGATAAAATGCCTGTGGCATGGCTTTAGGGCCCGGAAAAATAACAACTCAAAGCTATTTGATAAAAATTTATTTAAATATATCATATAATTTTTTTTTAAATATTTATTATATAATTATAAATTTTTATATTTATCTAATATGCATAATTATTTTTAATACATATACAAACTTGGTGTGCTATTCAAATTCGTTACTGTCTTTGGAACTCTTCGTTAGCGTTTCTTTCTATTTTCTCTCTAGAACACCCAGGTTGATGCATCCCCTCCTCTTCCGTGGGTACTCAATGGTGATTTTAACTCCCACGATCACTCTCTATCTCTCCACTTTTAGGATCTATTTCAACTCCGATTGTAAACTCTTCGTCGTCTCATTCTCCGGCGAAAAGTATTTCATAAAAACCGAGACTACTATCTGATTTCTTTGTTTGTGGGGAACCCCAATGGTCTCTCTCTCTTGATCTATTTTCAACTCTGACAGTAAACTCTTCGCCATCTCATTCTTCGGCGAAGAGTATTGTAACACATAAATTCCATCGGCACCGTACATCGGGATTTCTAGACTTCGGCGACACCTCAGATCTGTGTCTAGCAATTTTAAGATTCCAACGATGACAGTACTCCAAGACAGCAATTCAGAACCATTTTTCAGTCAGGCAAATTCACTGTTTCGGCGACGCCTTCAACCGTTAATTTTTCGATCAAGAATCTTCCAATGAAATTTTCAGCGACGCGTTCAACAGTTAATTTTTTGATCAGATTACTCAAGTGATATCCTCCATTTTCTCTTTTTATTTCTTATTCAACTTCTTGTTCCGGTCAGATTCTCTGTTCTCTCCTTTTTTTGGCATTATTTCATGACTGTATAGCTGTCATTTGCTTGTTGTTTCTTGCTTTTTGCTATATCTCTTGCTTAATATTTTTTGTCTAGTACAGAATTTGTGCAATATTTCTTACCTGCTTATTACATTTTTGAAAATATTCTATTTTTTGCTATATTTCTTACTTTATACATACTGTGATTGTTTATCATACTCCGTGTATCTTGGTGTTGTGGGTTGTCTGTTACATATTGTGATTACTGTTTTTTGTTGTGACTCTCTTGTATTTTATAGGATTATAAATTATATATAGTTTTGCTTTAACTATTCTATATTTTTGCATTGTTGTTTCGTGAGATTGTTGATTCTCAATCGTTTATAATTAGTTGAATTAGTCGTTCTTAGTGAAGTTTAGTGACGTTGGGGTCCAATGGTAGATTAAGGTCATGTCATCGGTGGGGTCGGCAGCTTAGGGTAGTAGTGGTTAGAGGGGAACGGGCCTACTTAGGTTGAGAGTAGGGACGTGGAACATAAGATCACTTATGGGGAAGTCCATAGAGTTAGTGAAGAGCCTTAAGAAGAGACAAATTAATATAGCATGTGTTCAAGAGACCAGATAGGTAGGTACTAAGGCACGAGACGTAGATAGGTTTAAATTATGGTACTCGGGTGTATCTAGGAATAGGAACGGAATAGGCATATTAGTGGGTAGGGACTAAGGCGCGAGACGCAGATGAGTTTAGATTATGGTACTCAGGTGGTTCTAAGGATAGAAACAGAGTAGGCATCATAGTAGATGAAGACCTTAGGGATTATTCATAGAGGCCACGAGGACTAATAGTAGGATGATGTCCATTAAACTTGTGGTCGGTAGTCATATTGTGAATATAGTTAGTGCTTATGCACCCCAAGTGGGCCTAGATGATGAAGTCAAAAAGCTCTTTTGGGAAAATTTGGATGAGTTTGTGAGGGGTATATCGGCGACAGAAAAGAGTTTCATCAGAGGATATTTTAATGGGCATATTGATGCCACTTATAGTGGTTTTGACGACATATATGGAGGCTTTGATTTTGGGGAGAGGAATGGAGGTGGGACATTTCTCTTGGACTTTGCTATAGCCTTCGAGTTGGTGATTGCTAACTCATGTTTTCTAAAGAAAGAAAATCACTTAGTTACCTTTTGTACTTACAGTAGTTAAGACCCAAATTGACTACTTACTCCTCTGAAAGGGTGATAGAAGCCTTTGTAAGAATTGCAAGGTAATTCCAAGTGAAAATATTTTCACGCAACATAGGCTTTTAGTAATTGACTTGGAGATTAAGAGGGGTAAGAGGAAGAAGGTTCCAAGTGAAAATATTTTCACGCAGCATAGGCTTATAGTAATTGACTTGGAGATTAAGAGGGGTAAGAGGAAGAAGGTACTTATGCCCAACTGAGGATTAGATGGGGTGGCTTGACTCCTGCTATTTCTCGGGAGGTAGGGAAAAAGGTGAGTAATTTGGGGGCTTGGAGTAGCAGCTGAGATGTGAACTCAATGTAGGATACCACGGCTGGTTATATTAAAAGGGTTGCCACCGAGGTGCTAAGGGTTTCGAGAGGGACCTTTGGTGGACGTCAAGGTGATTGGTAGTGGAGTGGAGAAGTTCAAGGCAAAGTGAAAATCAAGAAGATTGCCTACACGAAATGTTTTGAATGTCGGGATGAGGATGAAAAAATAAGGCTTAAAGATATTTATAAGACGGCGAAGACAGAAGCGAAGATGGCAGTGACGAGTGCTAAGACAATAGCGTTTGAGCGGTTGTATGTTAGTTAGGTGAAAAAGGCGGGACAAGAGATTGTACAGGTTTGTGAAGGTAAGAGAGAGAAAAGCTCGTGACTTAGGCCAAGTGAAGTGCATTAAGGATGAGAAGGGTGAGATGTTGGTGGATAAGAACTCCATTAAGATTAGGTGGTAAGCTTACTTTCATAAACTCTTAAATGAAAAGGGGACAAAGATATTGAGTTGGGTGATTTAACATACTCTGATAGTTATCGAGATTTTGGCTATTACAAGCATTTTAGAGTTGAGGAAGTTAGACGTGCTATTAGTAGGATGAACAGAGGGAGAGTGGCCGAACCGGATGAAATTTTGGTGGATTTCTAGAAGTGCATGGTCAAGAAGGGTATTGAGTGATTGACTAGGTTGTTTGATGCTATTATGAAGACCACTAAGATGCCTGATGAATGGAGGAGTACAATGGTTACATTGTACTAGAACAAGGGTGATATTCAAAGTTGTAATAATTACAAGGATATTAAGTTGTTAAGCCACACGATGAAGGTTTGGGAGTGAGTGGTGGAGATGAGGGTGAGGAAAGTAGTGTCTATTTCTGAGAACCAGTTCGAAATTTATGTTGGAACAATCAACTACTGAAGCAATCCATCTTGTTCGGAGATTAGTGGAGAAATATAGGGAGAGAATGAGGGACCTTCATATTGTGTTCATTGACCGTGAAAAGCCCTATGACAAAGTTCTGAGGGATGTTTATAGAGATGTCTAGAGACAAAAGGAGTTCCAATGATATATATTAGGGTGATAAAGGATATGTATAACGGAGCAGAACTTGGGTAAGAATGGTAGGAAGAGACTCAGAGTATTTTCCTGTTGAGATAGGACATCATTAAGGATTTGTGTTGAGCCTTTTTCTTTTTGCTTTAGTAATGGATGAGCTGACACAGTCTATCCAGAAAGGACTTCCATGGTGTATGCTATTTGCAGATAACATAGTACTGATTGATGAGACTCGGGCTAAAGTTAATGATAGATTGGAAGTTTGGAGATATACTTTGGAATCCAAAGGGTTCAAATTGAACAGAATGAACAGAAAAAAATTGGAATGTAAATTCAGTGTTGCTAGAGATAAAGCAGACATTGAAGTGAAGTTTTCTACTCAACCTATTCCAAAGAGAGAGCTTTAAGTATCTTGGATCCATCATCCAGAGTAGTGGCGATATCGATGATAATGTCACACATCATATTGGGGCAGCATAGACGAAATAGAGGCTTGCCTCAGGAGTATTGTGACAAAAAGATACCACTAAGCTTAAAGGCAAGCTTTACAGAAAAAAGGTAAGCTTAAAGGCAAGTTTTACAGAAAAAAGGGTGGTTAGACCATCTTTGCTATATGAGGTGAAAGTGTTAGTCAATTAAAAATTCACATGTTCAGAAGATGCAGGTTACAGAAATGAGAATGTTGAGATAAATGTGTAAACATACAAGGAGTGATAGGATTAAGAATGAGATCATTCAAAGAAGTTAGAGGTGGTCCCTGTGACTAACAAGATTAGGGAAACGAGACTACATTGGTTTGGACATGTGCAGAAAAGGAGTATTGATGCTCCTGTTAGGAGGTGTGAGAGATTGGATTTAGGGGTTATACGGAGGGATAGAGGTAGACCGAAGAAGTACTAGGGGAGGTGATCAGACAAGATATGATGAAACTTCATCTCACTAAGGACATGGGCTTAGATAGAAAAGAGTGGAGGTTGCGTATTAGAGTAGAGGACTAATAGGCTAATAAAGGTAGGTCGATAGGACACGAGCTTAGATAGAAAAGAATAGAGGTTGCGTATTAGAGTAAAGGACTAATAGGCTAGTAGAGGTAGGTCGATATATGACTTTGTAATATAATAGGTTAGTAGGAGTAGTGATGTCTTTACATTGTATATTGTCATTACTAGTATTGTTTACTTTTGGCGTATTTACATTGTCTTTATATCTTGTGTTGTCGTTATCCGTCTTTATATGTTAATTTTATCGTATTTGCACACTATCATGTGTTTTTCCTTATTAGTCGCTCTTTTTATTCCTCTTCTTTTCCTTTCCTTTTTTTCATATCTAGTTTATTCTACTTATGCGTTTTTGAGACGAGGGTTGCCAGGAAACATCATCTCTACCTCTATGAGGTAGTGGTAAAGTCTGTGTACATTCTACCCTCCCCAAGCCCCACTTGTAAGATTCCACTGGGTATGCTATTATTGTTGTTGCATATACAAACTTTTTATTAAAAAAACAAGTATGATATACTTATATTGCACGTAAAGTTGTTTTTATACATAATATAATACATCTATATTACATGTATAATTCACATTTGATACATTGCCTATTTTTTATTTTATTTTTTTGCAAACCCAGGTATAATAAATTTTAATATATTTATAAAATATATCATATAATTCGCTTTTTATTTTTTTTTGCAAACTCAGGTATAATAAATTTTAATATATTTATAAAATAAATTATATAATTCGCTTTTAATACAACAACAACAACATACCCAGTGTAATCCCACAAGTAGGGTATGGGAAGGGTAGAATGTACGCAGACCTAACCACTACCTCATAGAAGTAGAGAGGTGATTTCCTGGGAACCCTCATCTCAAAAATCCATTGGCGGAATAAACTAGATATGACAAAAAAAGTAAAAGAGAGAGAACGGGAAAAAAACTCGAGTAATAACCAAAGCACATGGCAATATGTACATACGATACAATTACACAGTAACAACAAATAATTACAACACATGTTATAAAACACTCTTAGGCCAAGTGAAGTGCATTAAGGATGAGAAGGGTGAGATGTTGGTGGA
>DF366007.1:1618-17791 GCA_000787875.1 Solanum virginianum
TATAATTAATACGAGGACCAGTGAGGGACTTGGTGAAGATATTTGCAAGTTGATCACTTGACTTCATAAACTTTGTAACAATATCTCTTGAGAGTATTTTTTTTCTCTGACAAAGTGACAATTTATCTTTTGTAGAAAACGCCAACAATAACCGGGTGCTATGTGAAACTAACCTGCTGAGATTATCGTCGTCAACCTTCCCAAGCAAAGCAACAACTCCTATCACGTCCTTCATCAATGGAAGACGAGTAATTCGAGTTTTATTTTGCAGCTGACAATAGATGCCAGCTGCAGATTTATCATATCTTAAGATTTTTCCGATGGTCTCTTCGTCCTCATTCCGTCCATTGGAAGATTCCTCATCTTCTGAACGAATATTGCCAAGAGCAGCTACAAAATCCCACAGCACAAGGAATTAAAATTGAGAAACAATGAAAAGGCATATGCAAAAAGGGAAAGAAAAAAAAGTTGACGTGTACACAGAGTGCTTTTAAATTGGCAATACACAGCATTAAACCATGCACAATATATCAGGCCTGTGTCAGCTCACTCAAACAAGCCGATGGCTGATATTTTGCGCTACAAGCAATCACAAAATCCATATTTACATGAAATGAGAAAGACGTACTCTGATATAAAAATCTTATAATGTTTGACTGTTTCCTTCCCATAAAGAAAGTACAAACATTATGTTCTAGGATATTGAAAGAACAAACTAACTACAGTAACCTAAAATTTTGCATATGCATTTTACAGCACACCTGATTAACTTGAAAAGAAGGAAACAATACCTTGTATATCCAGAATTGAATCATCCAACCTGTTCTTCTGAGCCTTCAAGAATTTGACATTATCTTCATGGTATTTAATTTTAAGACCAATCTCCTGCAATGCATCCTCCAGTTTCTGCCGTAATTAAATGATACAGTCATGAATATTGACCTATCTACTTCACAATATATATATCATCATGTGCACTATCATCTCATATAATGGATGTAAATAGATATATCTATACCTATTATAAAGACAATTGTGAATATTGCATCCATGAATGATAAAAAACCAATAAACTAGGCAGATATCTTTCATAATCTTAACAACCTTGGAATTACAGATAGCTGCATCAGCAATTCCTTTTTGCATTGGGTCACGATTGGCAGAAAAAACAAAGGAATTAATCTGGCCTCCTTGATTGAGCGATGGATCATGCACCACTTTTGCCTTAGGACTGATTGGTAGCTGGAAAAGGAACGCAAGTAAACATCAGTTTATTAGACTTGCTAAATAAGAAAAATTCAACAAGCGTCTAACTTGAGTGCTTACCCCAACTACAGTGAAACAAGCAATAACAAAGCACAAAATTGTACTAGAATATTTTTGTCCTTTGTTTAGGTTAGAAGGAATACAAAATATATTCTTGTTTCTGAAAATACATAACGGAGGTGAACAGAGATATCAATAATGTCGCTGATAGTGATACTTCAAAGCCAGTGGAAACCAAATCCATTAATAGCGAGCTAACACAAAATGTGAAGAGCAGGAACAAGAGAAACAAGACTAGGCAGAAATCTAGGATCATAATGGGAAAATTATACATGATGAGGAAGACAAGGGGACACAGTACAGATCACAAAATTCTGATCCAGAAACATCTATAGACATAGGCCATACAGCTGCTACGAATTTTGGTGAAAATGGGGAAGACAACAAAGAGGATCAAATAAATATTGGAGATGATGATGAAGTGTAACACAATGGAAGCACAAAAGGAAGAGGCCATAAACAACAGGGGAGATTGATCACCCACACACACCTCAAAAGCAAGGAAAGAAAACATACAAATAAAAGCAACCAGAGATAAGAGTGTGCCTTCTAAGCCAGCAAGGAGTGTGCAGACAAGGTTAGCTAGTGCTAAAGCTACTCATCAATGAATAATTCACTATTCACGAATATGGAATATAAGGTTAGTAAATAGTAAAAATGTTTTGAAAGAGTTGTTGGGATGAATAGACAAAAACACAAAAACACTTCAACTTTATAGCCCTGATGAAGCCTTTTAAATATGTTAAGACACATGGTACAGACAGTGGTTGGGAATGGGTACAACATGGCATAATATCAATGGGAAAATCTGGGTGTTTCTGACGAATGAATTTCAAGTTGAAATAATGATGGACATGGACCAGGCATTAAGATTACAATTGACTCAGATTACAGATTTATGCCAGTAATGACAAAGATGGTAGAATATAACATTGGGATGCACTTAATAATCCATCTACTAACATACAAACTACTTGGTTAGTAGAGGAAGATTCTAATGTGTTTCTGGATGAATATCAGAAGTTTGGTCGGCTGAAACTAAAGACTTCTTTCACTGCATAAATGAATTTCAATTACAAATATGGGATTCACGTCACTGGTAGCATACACACTTGATTGAATGGTAGATTAGATGAAACTTGCATTTCTATAAGACTGGATAACTGTTTGGGTAATCAGGTGTGAATATGTTTCCTAACCTGGAAGTGGAGCATTTAATTAAAGAAGGATCTAACCCAGTGTTATCAAAGGCGAAAAGCGCAAAAAAGCTCTAAGATCCACTGGGGCTTTAAGCGCAAAATGCATATAAAGAGTGGGCTTTAATGAAAAAAGGAGCAAAGGAGGAAACAAATACAAATATATTTGTTTAGTTCAAGATTAATAATTATAAACATAAATGACAAACATATAGAAATTGAATCCCTTCCAGATGTTATTGTTGCCTAGATCTTAAGATTGAGAACTTTGCACATGTTCTCATACAGTCTCCTGCAGCTCAGTTTCTAAGGGAACAATTCAGTAGACCAGTTGAAGGTGAATATACAAGGTCTACAGATTACTCGACTAATTAATCTATAGTGGGAGGCTCATGTTAACTCTCATGTTAGATATGTTCTCCACGTTGTCCCAATCATCAAAATATGAGAATTACGGAAAAGAAGGAAGAAGAAATGCTATCAAACATGGGGGAAGATGCCCCATGTGAAGCTTATGTATCAAGTATGCAAGCCATTGTCATGTTCATGAAAGTAAGGAGACGTGATATCAGGTATGCACATTAATGGAATGAACTAGTGAAGGCACTACAGGTTTATACTCTTAAGTTCAAGGTTAGACAGGTGATATGGGAATCCCCTGAGATGAGATGAATCAAATTAATGCGGATGGAGCATCAAGGGGTGAATCTAGGAAGAACTATAGAGTTCGTGGGGTTTATGTGTAAGAGATGACAGAGGGGATATTATAATTGCACAGGCAGAAGAAATGTACAAATATACAAGAAGAAGCAATGGCAATTCTACATGCTCTGAGATTCGTTATATATTCACAGAATGCACAGATGATTATTGAAATAGATTCCCTAATACTTGAGAAGGTGATGCACAAAACTTCGGAGATGCCATGACAACAGTTACTCTGACTTAGAAATTATGGGAAATTATGAGCAAAGTAAGAATAATAGTGAGTCACACTCTGAGGGAAAGAAATAAAATTGCTGACCACTTAGCAAATTTAGCTCTAGATCAGGCAGATTACATCATTTCAGCAGATTGAGGTGAAAAGGAGAAGGCTAATCAACAATGACATCCCCCTATTTAAGGAGAAGACAATGCTGATGATGGAGGTAGAGGGAACTGGAAAGATTTAAGTATCCGGAATCTCTATGCTAAAATCCTTAGGAAAAAGAGCACAGGAATTTTGTGGACTGACAGTTTATTTCATTTTGCAGGAGCAAGGAAGGATTAAGGGTACACACAATGGGAACCAACTACCACGACAGGTGGAGAATCAGTATATTTTATCGTAAATACAGAGGCAACAAACAATGGGAAACACCTTTTAGTTTTTTTTTTTTTGTTGAAATAAGTAACTTTGTATTCATGAAAAAGAACTCATCAAAAACTGATGAGGAAACACCTTTTTTCCCTGTAACAGTAATCCAACTGGTAATTGGTCAATGTGTGGTATTAGTACCATTAGGTACTCATTCTATCGCAAAAACAGATGGAGAAAATGAGGGGGATAAAGTGGCAACGGGGAAAATAAAAACAGATACCAAGAAAAGATGCAACAATCAAAACGAAATCAAGATGACGAAAAGTAGAAAACCAAGCTACAGCTAATAACAAAATCCAAAAGAACAAAACAGCAAAAGATTCAAAATAGCAGGATAAAACAGGAAACAACAAGGCCAAATACAGTTGGACAACAGAGAAGATAGCAGATGAACAAAATGCAAAACTACAATCTGGGCGCGCAGCGATGTGCTCGATTGTCATTTAATTTCACTAAACAGGCAAAAGCAAAAGAGAAGGAAAGGGAGAACCTGCACTTTCTCATTGTCAATCGACATTCTCCGTTGGTCTCCGTCCATCGTTGGGTCGGCGGAAATTCCGAGCAGAGTGAGACTGTAGCCGTTACGGGGTGGGCGGAGAAGAACAATGCTCCTGAGTTCTGACAACAATGTGAATAAAGGCTTTGACGTTTAGTACACACTGGGTGTAGTACAAAATTTAAAGGGAAAAGGGTTAGAAATACCCAAACTTTGTTTTATTGTTTCAAACTTTGTTTTATTGTTTTATCTTATTTTTATCATTAAAATAAATTTTTTTTTACCCTCATTATTATAAAACTTATCATTTATCCCCTTCGATGGATAAAAAATCTCAAATAATTTTATTTTAATTCATTTTTGTTTTTATCCAATTTCACTTCGATCCATCCTAAATAATACCAAACTTAACCCAACTCAATTCTTAATATATTAAAAAAGTTAAGAGATTTTTTTTCTAGTTGTTCAGATTGATGAAAATTATTGAATGTTCAACAACCGCAGATCAATTGGTATTGCATTCCCAGAGAATCAAGTAATGAGAGTTTATGCGCGTCTATGGAATGCTAATGACTGGACAACAAAAGGAGTGTGGGCATAGATAGATTGGTTCATGGCTCCACTTGCAGCTTCTTACAGAAATTTCAATACTTAATAAATAATGATAAGGCATCACAAACTCAAGAACTAAACTCTAATGATAGAAATAGGCTTCGATGGGTTCAACAAAAATACATAATCTACAATTACTGTGTCGATGATAAACGATTCTCTGAAAATTTTTCTCCTAAATGCAAGTGTTCAAAGTTCTAAAGAATCAAATTTATGAGTGTTATTTGTAATATCATCTTGATTTTCTTTTATATTCTTTAATTTTGCTCTAAGATATCAGGGGAAAAAACAAAACACCATAATTTTTTGTGTAAGAAATATATTCCTTATTCCTTTTGTAATCGTGAAGTAGAAATAACAATGAATTGCATTATTCCACATGCCTATGGCTGTGGAGAAGAACATCGATGAACTGACCAAGCTAAACTACACGTCATTCAGCAAACTATAGAAGTTAAGCTGTGTACTGATTTGGTTGAGTTTGGTATTATTTAGGATGGGTCGGGTTTAGGTTGGGATGGGATTGGGTAAAAATAAAATAAAAAATAGGTTAAAATAAAGTTATTTGGAGCTTTCCATCCATCGAAAGGTATAGGTGGTAAGTTTTCTAATGACAAGGTAAAAATAAATTTATTTTAACGACGAGGATAAAGTTAAACAATAAAACAAAGTTTGGGAGTATTGTTGACCCTCCAAATTTAAAATTGTTTGCTATCTTTTTTATAATTTTGAGTGCCAAATCAACAAATCATAACTATTTGGGAATTTTGGCACTTATTTGGTTTTATTATATTTATTATTATTATTATATAATATATATTGTTGATGTACTTATTGCTTGAGACATTTATAGCATATATAAACATAAAGTTCTATAATCCAATATTAATTTCAATTAGACAATAACACTAAAACACATATTATTTATATAAGAAGTAAATTTATATTCACGTCAAAACAACACGTTTATACACAGGTGGGTTTAGAGATAATATTTTTCCTCTCTTTCATATTATTATATTTCCTTGTAACTTATATGCATGTTGGTTGATAAGTTATCTGCATTTTTTTTGACTTCTTCAATTTTTGTTTGATGTATGCACGCTTAGAAGGAATATATGTGTTTATTTTAAAAATTAAAGGAGCTTTTAGAATGTGACTTTATAGTCCTTACCCAAAGGAACTATAAATTGGTATTTGATATAAACTATAGCGTTCAAGTATATAATACAAGTTGTTGAAACTACTATATTCATTCTCTTGCTAAACGTCTCAAATAAAAGAAAACAAATATTAAGTAAATATTTTATTATTTAAATTATATTGTAATAGAAAATATGAATATATTAATTATAATTTATATCGAGGTAGATAGGAGGTGGGCATGAAGTTAAAACTCAATGATAAATTAAGATAATTTTTTTTCTTGAACGCTATATAGGGGTCATTTGGTACAAGAATGGATAACGCAGGAATTAGTAATGCAGAGACTAGTAATGCAGCGATTAGTAACCCAGAGATTAGTAATGCAGGAATTATATTTTTATCAAGTGTTTGGTTCATTGCTTCCTATCTAATCTTGTGCATGGTTTAAAATTTTACAAGAAGCTTCTTTCCAATTTTTACCCTTGAATTATTATGGAATTTTCTATTTCATGTAATTAGATTAAAGTACATTATTTTTTGTGTCTTCTAACTAGTTAGGAAAACAATAATTTTCTCACTTGAATTATTTGAGAATAAATAATTGTAATCTTAATAAATTCATCACTAATAAAATGCCAATTTCTAACATCATTGGACTTTATTTTGTATCAATAAAATCACTCAATTAAACTAATTATTAAAAAAATTGACACGGCAAATTTTTTTTAGTCTATTATGTAAATATGAAACCACAAATAAATATAATTTAAAAAATTTGACATGGTAAATTTATTTATTTTTATATTATGAAATATGATCCCCCAAATAAGTAACATTATTATAAAACTTATCATTTATCCCAATTTGACATGGTAAATTTATTTATTTTTATATTATGAAATATGATCCCCCAAATAAGTAAAATTTCTAAGCTAATTTATTTAAGTAAACTTACAAGTACAAAATTACAAATATAAAACATAAAATCAAGGAAAAAATGTAAAAAAAAAAATTGAGGGATATTTTTGTCTTTATATATTTAATCCATGGCATTAAATCCAAAGTATTAGTTAATACCACCATATGGGAGGTATTAGTTAATACCACATATGTGGTATTAACTAATACATGGGTCCAAATTTCTACCAAACATAATATTAATTAATTCCAATAGCTAATCCATGAGTTATTTCTCCTAATACATCCCACCAAACGATTCCTATGAGAATATAGGAGTCGTTTGGTTAAAAAAATGAATAAGCAGGATTAGTAATACAGGGATTAGTTATGTTGAGATTATTTTTTATTCCAAGTTTGGTTTATTGGTTTTTTTTTTTAATTTTGTGCTTGGTTTAAAATTTTATAAAAAGTTTCTTTCCACTTATGCCCTTGAACTATTATGAGATTTTCTATTTCATGTAATTAGATCAAAGTAGAATATTTTTTTGTGACTTCTAATTAGTTAGGAAAATAATAATTTGTTATTATGTTTGCTATTTTCTCACTTGAATTATTTGCGAATAAATAATCGTAATCTTAATAAATTCATCACTAATAAAATGTCAATCTTTAATTTAATAAAGATAGACCATCTGTTATTAAAATAGAAAAGATGGTAAACAATTATAAAATAGATAATCTATATTTACACATAAAATTTGAAAGTTGTAATTTTAATATAGTGTTTATATCTTACGAGGTCACTCAACTTTGAGAATATATCTAACATTATTGGACTTTATTTTATATTGTATCAATAAAATCACTCAAAAAAATTAGTTATTAAAAAAAATTGACATGTCAAAATATTTTTTGTGTATTATGAAAGATATGAAACTACAAATAAATAAAATTTAAAAATTTGACATGGTAAACTTATTTATTTTTATATTATAAAAATATGAATCCACAAATAAATAAATTTTGTAAGCTAATTTATTTAAATAAATTTACTAGTACAAAACTATAAATATAAAATATAAAATCAAGAACACAAAAAAAATATATAAAATAATTTGAGGGATATTTTTGTCTTTGTATTTTTAATCCCATGGTATTAATCCTAGGTATTAGCTAATACCACCAAATGGGAGGTATTAGCTAATCCCATGTATGTAGAATTAACTAATACCATGGATTAGTTATATATGGTCCAAAAATCCAATCAAACATTGTATTAAATAATACCATCTTATAATCCGTGGATTAAATCTCCTAATCCCTCCTACCAAACATCTCCATAGAGTTATCAACATGGCATGTGGTGCAGTGGTGAGACTACTCCATTCTTAATTAGAGGTCTAGGATTCGAGCCCTGAGTATGGAGAAAATCTTGTTAGGAGCTCTACGGAGAAAATCTTGTTAGGAGCTCTACCACTAAATGGGTCCTATAAATACGATTCAAATTTAATCAAAGTTTTAAACTTGATGGCATATTTATAAACTTGATGATATGAGATAGTAATATCTGTGTAATTATTTATATATAGATCTGTGCCCACACATGTAATAATTTATTTTGTTTTTATATTTTTTATTAGTTGACTTGATACATAAGTGCAAAATATGTACACCAGCGTAGTGGTGCATATAGAAGTCACTGGACTTGCATTTTATCAAATATTTAGCTAGCTATAATAATTCATAATCAACTTGGCAGTGATAAAGCATGACATAATATGTGCTAGGTTTGATGTAATTAATGACTTATTTATGTAAATTATTTGAATCCTATTTAATTTGTTGCTTTTTATGCCGTCATCAGAAATAGTGAACCAATTAAATTCACAAAGAGCAGTTTAACTTATTCTGGTATTTGCTTGGCTTGTAGTTCTTGGAGATACTAACTATGATATTTTATTTGGATACGTGCTTTGATCACCTTATTGTTTGACTAAAGATAATTTATGTATCTTAATTTGTGCTTAAATGACAATTATTTTTAACAATTAGACTGATCACGTCAAACTCTTCATTATATACTTATTTGGTATGTCATATTTGCATACTTTTTTCTTTTTTAAAAAAATATATCTTAACACTTTCTTTTGAAGATATATAAATATCAAAGATATAGTTGTGAATAGAGGTGGCAAACAAAGTGTAATTTTTATGGTCAATATAAAAATTATAGATTTCGTTTTGATTTTTTTGTTTTTCTTTCTTTTCAAAAGTTGAAGTTCGTTGATAATTGATTAAGTGGCCACACTCACGTAAGAGGTTGTAAGTCTCCTATGGATGAAGTGGCCCATGTCATGTATAAATCAACATATCGTTTTATTTATAATATTTATCCTTGTATATTATTTTTATTCATGTAAAAGTTTATTTTTGATTTTTTGATAATTAAATATTACTTAAATCAAATCATAAGAGCATATTTACGATGATAAACAATGATAGACAAACATTAGGATTTAAATAACATTAAATAAATGTTACTGAAAAACACAAAGTAATAATAATTCCTGACAAGGCTGGAGAACCTTATTATCAATACACCACGAACCAATAAAATATGACAGTTTTAAATGAATTTCAAATAAATTTGAGAAAGTAGGTAATAAGCATTTTTTTTAAAAAAAAATAGGTATAACATATTCAAAATTAGCTTAAGGCGTATATAAATCAATAAAGCAATCATGTTAGAACAATGGATCGGACTTGAGGGATGTTTAATACATTCTCTTCGGTTCCTTACCTGAATTTCTAGTTCGCAAATTAATAAAATAAAGAATCAACTTTCTTTTGACTAAAAATTTAAATAAGGTGACTTGAAACACCAAAACTCAATTCCAAGTGGTGGCTTTAAACTAAATAATCTCTTTTTAAAATGTTGCTCTAATTGGAAAAACTTTATTTATTTTTCAAAACTCATGTTCATTTACTTTTTGAGGGCGAGATGGTAAAAAAATAAGGGTGTAAAAATTAAATGCACCAAAAATGTTCCCTAAAAATAGGATTATCTTACCTTTTAAATATTTTTACTTGCAACAATTACTTAATATTTTTTTTGTGTGTGTGTTAAAAGGAGTTATTGTTCCTTTCCGTTACATGAAAGGATATTGTTTCTCGGCCCCTAAATGTTAAGAGAAATTGAATTGATGGTGAATTTATTAATCATCAAAATGTTATATAAGTCAACTAGTTATTTACAAATTTTGTTCTTATGAGCATGTACTAGATACATGGTTAAACATTTTGATATAATCACCTACTTTCTCTGTTTATCGATGCTTGTCCACTATTAATTTTGTACACTTCTTAATAAATTATAAATAGAACAATAATTTTATCATATCTCTTTGGATATAATAGATATAATATTTTGAAAACTGTAATAATGAAATGACTATAATTAATAATAAGGATAAATAAGAAACTAAGTATAAATTTATTTATTAATTTTATAAATTAAATAAATATTGTTGAATATCTATTTTTAATATAATGAACAATTATTATTAAACAACAGAAAATGATATGAGACCAAGTAATATGACACAGCGAAAATATTATTTTTTTATCTCATTTTATGTGATACCATTTATTTTTTATTTTATCATAAAAAAATATTATTTTACTTTAATTGAAAATAATTTAATTTAAATTTTTATTTTTATGAAATAATTTCAATAATACAAATATTTAAGAATTATTTCAAATTATAAATTTAATTTTTTAAAAAAATATCATAAGTGAAAAAAATTACACAAAATAAAATAAAATGAAGAAAGTATTATTGATGGAGGGGAACATGACTTCACCTGATTCAAACCACATGAGAATCCGGCTTGCATATGGCCCGCGCGGTCACAAGCAAAATTGGCGCTGATTCTCATCATGTCTTACCACGTGGGCGGTGGAGAAACATGCACATACGATGTCTCTGTTCCAGAATTTTAGAACACTGAACAAATTAGGAAATTCTCGATTAAAGAGCATATGCGGGCGATATTTTTGAAGCTTATTTAGATACTTTTGGATCGTATTTTAATTATCAAATATATTAAAAATAACTATTTTAAAAAGAATTATTCATTTAGAAAATAAAAAATAATAATTAATTTTTTAATTTTGTTTTAACAACTATTTCAAAATTTTAAATTATTAACTTTGAATAATAATCAAACTTCATCCTTTACCCTATGTATTATCCAATTTTGTCCCCATTATATTATATATATTTAATATATCTTTATCTTATATATAATTTTATTTTTTAACTTAGTTATTTATAATTTTTTCTTTAAGTTTATTAACTTTTTAAGTGGAATAATAATTTTATACATTTGTCACAAATTTAATATCATTTTTCTTATTGTTATTTCAATATAATGTGCTTTAAGTATGTGCATATGTATGTAGCAGATATTTTTATTTTTCTCCGTTATCTTACTTCATGCGTTTCATTTTACTTGACCCTTTTTTATATGACATCCCTCAAAAAAATTTAACTAAGGATGCATTTACTAAACTAACATTATTAATAATTATTTAAATTTTAAATTTGATTACTATTGATGTCACTCCTCAAGAGAGTACCCTGGACATAGCCGACACTCAGAGACTATTGCATTTACTTTCTTTTCTTTTTCTAGTCGGACCATTTTCATTTGAGTTTTCATTATCAATGAAACATCAAGCAATACATGTTATGACAACACAATAAATCACTTTCTTAAGTATAAGAATATGCAAAATATCCAGATGAATCATTTATTCAACAATCAATACTGGATAATTCACAAGTTCACAAGTATTCACAATTACACAATTATTTCACAATACAATCTCAGTACCATTACAATCTCAATATCAGTACAAATCTGAATACCAGTACAATTTCAATATCAATACCAGATAATCTACAAGTTCACAGGTATTCACAATCCTATAATTATTTCACCAGTCAAAGATTCACAACATTTATAATCACCAATCCGAAATCCCATAATCAAAGCTTATAATAGTATAACAGCTTTGTCCTGAAATTTCTTGAAATTCTCCTCAAAACAGAGCTTAAAAACGTTAAAAATGGTGAAAATCCTTAATTCCCGTCATTTAAAAATGAAACACTGTTAAGGTAATATTGTACTCTGCGAATGCGGAGGTCACTGGAGATAAGCCTCCGCGAACGCAGAGAACAATTCTCCTGCATCAGATATCAGCAACGTCACAACACAAATTCTCGAAATGGACCTTCATAATTCATTCAAAATTCGAGACACACAAACCAGATATGTAGCCCTATCAAATTCGATATTTTGGACTCAATGGAATCACCGAAATTCAAGTTTGAGGCTTTCTTGACCCGAAACCTAATAAGACTAAAGAAAACTAGTTAAAATTCAAAATACCCAAAATACCCTCAAAAAACTAAAAATTACAACGAGACCATTTCTAGTGTTAATTCCACTATTTGGAACCACTTTAACTGTCAAAATTTAAATTTGAGCTTCCAAACTCCAAATGTTGACCAAAGTCAAACTATAATGAAAATTCAACTAAAATGCAACTTTGGATTCAAAATCTCCGCTTTAACTTCTAATTCAGTTTCTTCTATTCTTCTAGACCAAATTCCACATTCCAGAGCTGATGGAATCGACGAAATTGTATTTTGACACTCAAAACTCAAAATTTTAAACTATAGCCTTTAAAAATTCTTTCTTTAACAAAAATTCAACTTTTTACAAGGTTTTCGAAATTCGATTTTGGACTCAATCAGAAGTAATTCAAGATAACTTTTGAGAAGGGCAAAATGATAATTTTATTGAAAAATATCAAAAATGACTTTTGAGGTCATTACAAGAACATCTTCTACTGCCACCTTTTGAAATCAACACAGTAAATTTTGCAAGTTTTCCTACCGGTGGAATTGTTGGGGAAATATTTGAACAATTTAGAGTGCAGTAGATGCTACTGTGGCATTTATCATTCCAATATTAAATTCACTTTGATTGATCGTTTTTCTGTCACAAGTAGACAAACGGTTTAGTATGTAGAATATAACAATAAAAATAGATTCTAAATGTTAGTTAAACGGATTTCCAGAAAAGGATAATTTTGAGATTGATTAAATAAATTGTCTAAAAAATTTATCAATCAATCACATTATTTGTCGAAGCCAAAGCGATGACGACGATAGCACTAGGGGTTCCCCTCTACTTGACTCTTTAAGAGTTAGAGGAAGTGTTTCCTAGTATAAAGACAAAACTTTTCCTCTATCTTACCACCCTTTACTTGGTTCTGATCTCTCCATATTTCCTTATTCTTTCAATTTTCATTTTTCAATTCAGACCTTACTATTTAAACCCAACATTTACTTGATACATCCAAAATTAAAGGATATAAATGTCAAAGTTGATAAAATTGTCCTTGATCGTTCGAGGTTTCAAATTCTATATAATAGATAATTAGATAAATATTAAATTTAAATAAATTTAGTATTTATTCTAATATAAAGTACGGTTACAACATTTTTTTTTATAAATGTTGTTATTTTTCTTCATTTCAAAATAGTGATATCTTTTTTTCTTTAAAAATAAAGGTATTTTACATAATTAAGAACATAGTAAAATAATATTCTTTAAATCAAAAGAAATTTTACATAACTAAAAAAATAAAAATCATATATTTTTAAAAAATCAAATTTTCACGTTAGCCAAAAAATATATATCTAAGTCGTTTATATATTTTTTCCTATAATACTTAAAATAAATATATTTGACATTGATAAAACGCAAAAAAATATATATCTAAGTCATTTATATATTTTTCCTATAATACACAAAATAAATATATTTGATATTGATAAAAATGACACATATTTATTTTAAGAAAAATAATATATAAGACTTTAATTTGTGGTTCTTCTCCATGTTTGACCATGGAAATATAACAAATAATTAATTTAACTAATTATTAATTGTATTGAAAACACAAGTCAAGAGTATATTTAATTCTTAAGATAAAAGACAAATATGTCCAAAAAAATTTCTTTTATCATTTTGGTCAAATTTAGGACAGTATATTTAATTCTTAAGATAAAGAATAAATATATCCAAAAAAAACTCCTCTTTTAATAAATATATCCAAAAAAAACTCCTCTTTTATCATTTTGACCAAATTTGGGACAAAGTTTTGGGCCAAAAGAATTTTTCCTAACGAATATATTTCGTATTAAAAAAAAATTTAAAAACACCTACCTGAAAAGTAAAAAAGAATAATGAAGCAATTGTTTTCTCCAGCGAGTCCGAATAAATTCTCCCCCAGTTGGGGCGAGCTGAATGAAACTCTTCGACTAAATCAAAAATAACTACGTCGATACGATTCCAAAATCACCTGATCAGTGGACGACAACGGACAAATACTCTTCTCATTCAAAAAAATAATAATAAATAAATAACGTTTTTAACTTGAATATATTTTAAGAAAATAATTCATTCCTGTAAAGTAAAATATATTTTTCTTAATTTTATTCCTTTTTAATTTTTTAATTTATTATTATTAAAAAATTTATGTAGGAGTACATTTGATCCTTTTTACAAAGATTCAAGTATAAAATTGAAATGTAACACCTTTTTTTACCATTTCATCTAAAAAATTATATTACTTATTATATGTTCATTTGATTAGAATGTGTTCTTATTTCGGTAAATCATATTATAATTCATTCAGTCTCACATTAACTGTTCATGTTTAATTATTTTTCTTAAAAATCGTACAAATATTATTTGAAAGATTCAAAGAGAAGATAGAAATGAAGTGATAATAAAAAGTATAATGGACAGTGGAAATAATTCAAGTGATAAATTCTTAATAGTCACAAAATATTTTTGAACGATATTACTAAACAATGCTATAAAGAAATGATCTAATTTTTTTAGTTGAGTGTTTTCATTTTTAAAAATAATTTGAACAGTTGATTTTTTTTAATTTATCAAAATTGAGTGTAGTTATTTTTTATTTAATAAAAAATAAAATAATTAAAATATTTAATATTAAAAAAATGATTAGAGGATAATTTAAAATGAATATTAATATAGTATTGTTCAAGAAATATAATATAGATGAGACTTGATATATCATTAAATAACACATGAGTTAAAACATAAATTGACTATAATAATTGAATTTTAAAAAATACTTAACTTAAAATCTAATAAGGATCGGTTCACATAAAAATGAGTATTAGATTAACTTATAAAGTGAAAAATAAATCTTAAA
This sequence comes from Solanum virginianum, assembly GCA_000787875.1. Taxonomy (NCBI): domain Eukaryota; kingdom Viridiplantae; phylum Streptophyta; class Magnoliopsida; order Solanales; family Solanaceae; genus Solanum; species Solanum virginianum. The sequence goes on from DF366007.1 coordinate 16,983, forward strand.
AAGTTTTTTTTGATATGATTACGTAAGCAAGATAATGAATATTAATATGCCAAATCTTATATAATTTAAAATAAAAATTTCATCTTATTTAATCATAAATAAAAGTTTCGTCTTATTTATCTTAAAAAGTTAATATTTCATTGTTATCCCGAAAAATAACCGACTCTCTCTCTGGAAATGAGATTCGATGCCCAATTGATTTAAGTACGAATCAGAATTCCCAAAAATTGAAAGAAAACAGAGTCGCCACCTAATTTTAAGGATAATTAGGAAACCAATTAAATTTTAAAACCTAACAGAAAAGCCTTAAAATTCAGAGAAAATGGGTAAGTGTTCAATTTTCACTTTGAGAAGAAATTAATCACTCAAAATGGCCGCTAACATGCGGTAGACCGACGATTAGACAATTTGACTAACTTTTGAGAATATTTGCTTGATTTTGAAAAATATTGACTGAATTTAAAATATTGACTGAACTAAACTTAAAAGAAATGGCTAATTTTGCAAAATTTCCCCCCTAGACCCAAGTGGAATAATTAAGGAAATAACATAAATGACAAAACATGCTAGGGAAATTAATTAGATTAATAACAAACACATAAAATGTTAGTATCAAAATTAAACAACAAAAATAACATAATAGACACAATAATTAAAAAAAAGAGTGAAGATTGGGCTTAACAGGCCCAATTTTTAGCTGTCTTATTTCTACCAAAGTTGGGCCTGCTTAGCCCATTTTCCTGCTTAGCTGCTACTGCTAATGGGCTTGGCCCATTTCGCTGTGATATATACTTATTGTATATCTGATG
>DF366006.1:4205-15470 GCA_000787875.1 Solanum virginianum
AACATATCTGCAAACCCCTTTTTGACAGGCTTAAGAAGAACCCATCTCCTTGGACTACAGATCATACTGCCGCAGTAGTCACAATTAAGAAAATGGTTAAGACTCTTCCCTGCTTAGGCATATCCAGACCTGAGGCTTTTATGATTGTTGAAACAGATGCCTCTGACATAGGTTATGGAGGTATTCTTAAACAAAAAATAACCCTAGATTCTAATGAACAATTAGTTAGATATACATCAGGAATATGGAATTCCGCACAAAAAAATTATAGCACTTTTAAAAAAGAAATACTTTCTATAGTCCTTTGTATTTCTAAATTTCAAGATGACTTGGTCAACAAGGAATTTTTACTTAGAGTTCATTGTAAATCAGCTAAAGATATTTTACAAAAGGATGTTAAAAATCTTGTTTCGAAACAGATTTTTGCCAAATGGCAAGCCTTATTATCTAGTTTTGATTTTCAAATAGAATTCCTTAAAGGAGAAAATAACTCTCTTCCTGATTTTCTAACCAGAGAATTCTTGCAGGGAAAACCATGCGTCCAACCGGAGCAAGAACCCCGGCATCAGCCAGCAGTCCCTTCAAAAGGGAAGATAAACAACCAGTAATTAGACCCTTCAACATTAGGCCATCCTTAGAGGACAATAAGTTCTCAGCTTTAGCATCACTACCACCTCTAAATCCAGGATTGTCCATAACTCCCTTTCCAAACTTACCAGGCTCAGCTTCATCTTCTTCCAAGACAGAGACATCTAAGCCTCTTATCCTTAAGAAACCCTTTTCTAAGGAAACCTCACCTTATGGGGAACTGAGATTTTCCTCTGTTCAAACCAAGGATAGCTACACCATGAAAACTCCCGATAGCTACGCTAAAGCAGTAGAACCCAAATTAAGCAGAATCCCCAGAGAAAGGGAAGTCTTTGACTTTACTACCTTACAGGTATCACCATTCTTTGCCCTAGAAAAGGACTATGAGAATTATGACATTAAAAATTTACTTAGACCCCTTTTTACCAATAGGAATTATGTGGATAGTGCTAATCCCCTTAAAACCAGAAAATATTTTGAATTTATCCTTCTTGACACTGGTTCTATAGAAATAGAACATAAGCTTAAGGATGAACAAGATCCAGATAGTATCTGTTATTCTAAGTTCACCATTAAGAAAATCTTATCTCCTTTTACGTGGCTAGCTGACCACCTTCACACTCCTATTGTTCTTTCTAGAGAACACAAACCTCAGACATTCAACTGGTATGACTACCGGAATGCATGGTTTAATTTCATTCTGCTTACGCCTATTACTCACACTTTGTTTGTCAAATATGGACCTGAGTTAGCTAAAACTACCATCCCGAGATGGTTCTATGAATGGTGGAGCTGCTTCGGAGGAAATTCGACGGTCTTACCAAAAACTTTCAAGGATAAGTACATTCCTTTTCAAACAGAACAAGAAATCTCTTCACTTCCTAACATATTAAATTATTCAAATATTTTATTGCTAAAAGAATTTCTTATATAATTAGTTGGAAGTTTGCAGTCCATGAGTTTGACAGGATAAAGTATCTGTCCAAAGAAATCCTCATCAAAGGATGGTCTCCGGCTCCAAGAGACGCCAATGCAACAAAACAACCTCCTCCAAAGAAGCCATCTCCATCCAAAGAAGAATTGAAAAGAAGGCTGAAAAAGGCCTTAGCCGAAATTGATGAAGATGAACCAGATGAAAAAGCCATCATGCAGCTTCTAGAAGAAGCCTCCTCCTCACAAAGTGACGATAATGGAGACATGCTCAAATTAAAAGGTTTGGCACAAGCCTACATGGATCCCTATGATGACGAGTCCTGATTGAGGTTTATTAAAAAATCGGAATAATCAGTCCCCTAGGTAGAGGTTCAGAGAATCGGAATTACCAAAAGGGAAAAGTAATAGAGATATTAAAATCGGAATTATTACTTTGATGAATCACATGGGACCCAGTAAGGGCCGACAAAGACAAGTCTCAATTCGAGGGGAAAAGGATTCCCACTACCAAAAGCAAAAGTTAAAAGTTTCCATCAACTTTTTCCACACGATGGCAGACAAAGAAGAAGGAGATTCTCACTATCTCCCAATCAGAGGAAGGCATCTATCTATCCTTTGATGGCAGACAAAGAAAAAGGAGAGTTTGGTCAACTAGTTTCGGGTACTTTGACTAAAGAAAAAGGAGAGCTTGGTCAACTAGTTTCGGGTACTTTGACCAAAATCGATGGGAAAGTTTGGAGAGTTTGAATAATTTTGGTAATCAATACAAAAGTTGAGGTGAAATTGAAGGAAATGGAATACTTTTTTCTTTTTATATAGATATTTCTATGTCACTCATTTTCCTTTGATCTCCTTCCAGGATTCTCCTCGAGTCCTCCACATAATATCTCATAATTTAGGTTTTATCACTCTATTTTTAGATATTTTAATTATCTTTAGGCAAATCACCGCACCCGTATCCATATATGGACCCATATCCCCGAATCTTAAAATTAGATCATGAAAGATCCGGCCTCTAGATTCGCACCCGTATCTGACACTTGCACCAAAGTCCGAGCAACTTAGGTTAACAATACCCAGCATTCCTGCAGTGTTGTTTACCCCCCATTAGTAGGATAATACAACAGAACCATGCAGTAATATGGTGTTAAGGGAACCCAGTTCCTGCATATTAAGTATAAAACTATAAACTAATACAATCATCTATTTTGCAACCAGATGTCAACATGATTGAGGCATAATAAATCTTTTGCCCCTCCGCAAAGAACTTTCGACATCAATATGGAATATTCTAGTGCCTTATATCTAGCACAAAATGACAGAATTTTTTTGATAATAAATGACTGCATTTTTAATGATTATGATTGCAAGTTTTTTTATATTCTTAACTTACCTGCTACAATAATGTCGAGGGAAAAAAAAAAAGAGAACAAAACACTGCAACAATATTTCCATTTCCTTTTATATAACAAAAAGAATTTATGATGTCAAGCTACTCTGTAAAGAACAGCAGTGATTATTCTATTTTAAGAGAATAGATAAATTCTTAATCTTGATAATCAACAATTAGTAGCGAAAATGAAATCAACTCACATTTATTGAATAGGCAGTTCCCAGTACAAAACTGATGAAAAGGGCCCAAAATAAGGGCCAGGAACCAACGATCCATCCAAGCCAAAAACTCTGAAAGGAGGAGAAGAGTTATTTCTGTAGTCATGAAATGAGCAAATGAATATCTATGGATGGAATTCTTATCCTTTTGAAAATGGAAATTGGAAGTTCTCATGCTATGCCATGATTCCTTCGATTATATATGATGAATGTAGAGAAGTAACAGTCAGTGAAGGATAATCACTCAAGAATTGAGCAACCAATATTTTGGTCTCGATGACTAAGGATGGTACCAAGCCTTCTAGTGCAAATTGCAGATACTTGAATGAGCTTCAAGCTTCATATATAGAACCCTTCTCCCTTTAGACTCACAAACTATATCACTAAGATTTACAACTTTGTAACAGAAAAAGACAACACAAGATGAGAACAGCAACCCTAATTTGTTGGGGGGATAACAGTGAAATCTTCGAGGGGCGAGGGCAATAGCAACCCCAAGTTCTTCCAAGTTTGAAACTGCTTATAAAGGGTGGAAAAGAGGTATGTCAACAAAGTACTCTGTGTCTTAACTTCTCAGAACTTCATATGGAGGATGCTGCTTTTAAGTAATCTAAACAGTAAAGTATGTAAGAGAGTGCAGGTAAAAGTATAACAACAGAACAAAACCTGAAGCTTTCATGCCCAAAACAAACTTTTGACCATCATGTCAAGCAGGATATTTAAAATCAGACTCTGCTTTAAAAAAAATCCTGTACCCAGACCCCAACAAGTCCGAGGGACAAAAGGGATTACAATATTTACTAACCCCTACATCCTCTCTACTTCTAACTTTTCTTCCATCTCGATGAAGATTATGCTGAGGAATCTTGAAGATAAATGTTAACCAAATATATGAACAACTGCAATATAAGAGACAGAATGCATTCGCAGCTTGAGACGAAGATTTTAGTGCTTAAGGGAAGATTTCTATATTACCAAAACGGCAAAAGACGACACAACAATCACTCCGGTCTGCATAGAGTATTCTCCTGATGCCAATGGAAGATATGGCTTTTTTTCCTGAAAAAAAAGGCAAAAGACGACACAACAATCACTCCGGTCTGCATAGAGTATTCTCCTGATGCCAATGGAAGATATGGCTTGTTTACCTGAAAAGAAACTTCTCAAAATTTCAGATGCCCAAGTAGAAAAAACTGCTGAAAAGTATTTTATCAACAAAGTAAGAAAAACTTAATATACTACCAAGAACTTTTCCTCTGAGAGAAGAACACTAATTGCAATAGTTCCATTTCCCAGACAGATCAAGAGAGATTTTGTAGTACATCAGGATTACAATGAGTTGGTCAATTCCCTAATGATTAAGGGCAAAATTGCTGTAAGACTTTTATCAGATAATTTGTATCAACTTATTTTCCAATATAAATGATTGATGATGGATATATTGGGAGAGGGGAAAAGGATTCCCATTGCTGTAAGACTTTTATCAGATAATTTGTATCAACTTATTTTCCAATATAAATGATTGATGATGGATATATTGGGAGAGAGAATTTTGAGATACAGGTGATAGAGGGGTAGACCTTAGTTGTTTTCCCACATAAGTTACCTCATCACCCAGCTTCATCTTTAATCTGCAACCTAGGGATTAGAGGCTGGTGGAAAACACGAAAGAGGATTTGCTTACCCCTGTGTGCAAGCAGCATACAATCAAAAAGACTAAACCTAGCCTCCACCCACCACATCAGAGGTCAATGAATCTAGATACTCCTTCAGCTTATAGAGCATCAGTAGTGTATATGTACTGGTTCACAAGCTAGTTACTCAAATATCTTCACAGACATTGAGTAAAAGACCAGTACTCAGTGAGTTCTAAATGGCTTTTAATATGCCTAGCCCGACCGTAAGACAGTCAGCGGAACCTCACCCGAGCTATGTCTGCTCCTTCTCTAGACCCAAAGATAAAATGACAGAACAAAAACATGTAATATGAGTCCTCGACAAGGCCTTCACATAGATAAAGTGAAGCCTGCATAGTTCTGCATTCAGAAATCAGATTCATGTAAAATAAATAGAAAAGTACCTTGTCTATTTCGATATCAGACAACTGGTTTAAACCAACTATGTAAATGTTCATGAATAGGGCAGCAACAATGGCCTGCAACAGTATAGCGATAATCAAAATTGCTGTCATCCCAGATCACATCTTATGCTGAATCTAAGAATGGCCTTACCCACCTCTAACACCCCAGTGAAAAATAATGGAGAAAAATCAGAGAACTTCTCAACTGCAAGGAGAGAAACTGAAATTATGCTCAATGCCTGCTTAAAGAAAAGTAAAGTAAGTTCACTGTTCTTGTTCTTTCAATCTATCAAAATTCAAAAACAAATAAATAATTTTGCATGCATATAACAACATATCCAGTGAATTCCCAACAATATGGGGCTTGGAGAGGGTAGAGTATACACAGGCCTTACCGCTACCGCTTCGAGGTAGAGAGGCTGTTTCCTAAAGACCCTCGGCTCAAGCAAATCAAAGCAGTAACTAAATGGGGAAAAAATGACAGTGGGGAGAAACATAACAAGTAATATCAAAGCTGTGTGGAGCATATACACAAGGAACTGTAATAGCAACAAGGTGCGATCACCTAAACACAGTAAACCCAGATTTATCAAATACCAAAAGCCAATGACTACAAGAATAGGCTAATACTACAATCGACACGGTGCTCTATACTACCACCAAACCGAATACATGAATAGGCTAGTAATAAGATAACTCTTAACTAAACACTAACCTTCTACCCTTATCCGCATCCTCTGTACCCTCCTATCCAAGGTCATGTCCCCGGTAAGGTCATGTCCCCGGTAAGCTGAAGATGTTGTTCACGTAATAGTATATGAAATTTCTATGCTTTATCCGCCAGGTTGATTCTATGAAATTAACATCTTTTGGCACCCTCTAGATCAAAAACCTATTCCTCTAGCTATATCTAACTAAATTCAAAACAGTCAAAGCTTAAAGATGCATTAATAATATACTCATTTCTTGGTAAGGTATTACAAGCTACACAAACTAAAATTTGATAAGAATTATGATGACATAAATAAACACAAAGGATGGTGGATCAGAACCAAATCCTATGACATCTCATATAACATGGAAACGAATAAGCCATATGCATGTTATGTTGTTCAATATAGGAGTTGTGGACCTAACTGTTCCTATTATGGTATGGGGCCGCGAGAACCTGTAGAAAGCATCTACGGCATCATGCACCGAGTCCCAAGGACTCTTAGAAGGTTGAGATTCAAGAGGGCGTTCAGATGATGCATGCACCAAAAACCTCTCTTTAAGTTTTTTATCAGCAGCAATACTGCTTAGATCACTTCCTCCAACATGATCTTGTGTGATGTACTGCTTCTGCAACTTGAAAGAAGTGGAAAAGTGCTTTTCTGGTCTCTTCCATGCTTTACACTTCAAAACCCGTACTATTTGATGTGAACCTATGATGTCAGAGGCATTTAAACATAATTCAGGTTATGAAGAAAATCAAATCTAATTTCCAATTGGTACCACATCTAAATTACAACAATTTTCCTACTTTACAGATTATAGCTTCTTCAAATGGTAAGTAAACAGTGTATACTGGAATTTAATATACAAAAGCACATTGCACCATCTAAAAGCACAAGTCCTTTTTGCAGTATAATTTGAACAACCATTATCATTATTGCTTGGTCCTGTCAAAAAAGAAACACCATATATCAACATTTCTGCCGGAGCTTCTGCTCCTCCCCACCACTGCTTTGGTCATCCATAATTTCAGAATCTGTAACGCGATCTCTTGAATTTCAACTAGCACCAAAAACATGATCAAGAAAGCAAACTTTTCTAGTATTCAGTGCATATACCCAGACAGAGGGAGCTAACAGATGATGAGCATTAAAATTGTTCTCAAACAGGAACTAAGTCGGAAAATCAAAATTTTATAATGAACACACAGCTAGGTTCAGCAGCAAAAAGTTTCACATTGGAAAATCTTTAGCACGCTATTTACTAGTGAAAATATGCAAACAATCAAGTAAGGCAGGAACTTTATAAGAGAAATGCCAGAACTTCTGCAGTGGGACATAAGAATAAAGAATATGAGGATTAATGTACTAACAGAAAATATAATGTTTTGGTTCACAAGGATTCACCAAGAAAACCAAATAGGATAGAACTGTTAACGTTTACTGTGAAACTAAGAACTTCCAGAGTTGTGTCTCCTGTATATAGAAACCAAATCAAGATTAAAGATGTATCAAAATACTTTTGTTTTTATAAAAATGGTAAAGAAATAGATCTTGGGACTAACTCAACCCCAAAAGTTAGCTCACAAGGAGAGGATTGCCCAAGACCACATATGGAGGGAGACCACCCATCCCTTTTTCATCAGATGTGGGACTCTTCAACAATAACCAAGACAAAGGTAAGTTTTACAGAATGGTGGTTAGACCATCTTTGTTGTATGGGGTGGAGTGTTGGCCAATAAAAATGCACATGTTAAAAAGACGCATGTCGCAGATATGAGGATATTGAGATGGATGTGTGGTCACACCAGGAGTGATAAGATTAGGAATGAGACCATTCAGGGGAAGCTAGAGGTGGCCCCTGTGGCTGATTAGATGAGGGAAACGAGATTGCGATGGTTTGGACATGTGCAGAGAAGGTGTACCGATGCTCCTGTCAAGAGGTGCGAGAGCCTGAATTTGAGAGTTGCACAGAGGGGTAGAGGTAGACCGAAGAAGTATTGGGGGGAGGTGATCAGACAATATATGGTGAAACTTGATCTCCCCGAGGACATGACCTTAAATAGGAAGGAGTGGAGGTCACGAATTAGAGTAGCAAGCTAATAGGTTAGTAGGTTGATGTTTGGTCGTGGGGTATAGTAGGGTAGTTGGAGTTGTCCGGTGTTGTCTTTATCTGCCTTATATATGTTAATTGCCTCGTATTTACTTGCTATCGTGTCCTTTTTGTTATTAGTCGCTCTTTCTCTTCCTTTCCTGTTTTCCATATCTAGTTTATTCTGCTTATGGGTTTTTGTGACGAGGATTCCCAAGAAATAGCCTCTCTACCTCTATGAGGTATTGGTAAGGTCTGCATACATTCTACCCTCCCCAGACCCACTTGTGGGATTCCATTGGGTATGTTGTTGTTTATCCTAGAGCCAATGGTGCACAGTCTGAAACTCAGAGATAATGGGTCCGCCGCTCTATGCTTTTGCCTTCTCCACTTAACAACCAGGCTTATGTTTGTTGTAGGGTTCACACCCATGATGGGCGCCTAATCCATGCATCATGCTCTACACTCTTACCACTAGACCAAAGCCCAGGGGCTTGAACATGTTTGTTCACATTACAAGAAAATCATAGCATCCAAAGCTGCAACACTAAAAAAGCAGGTCCTTAACAGAAATGACAATGGATACATAGACAAATCAATTAGCTGTTGACCCTAGAAAGAGATTCAAGTTTTACACTCTTGGATCAAATTACAGATCAACCCGACAAAATCATCAAGAGTAAACTAAACGGCATAAGATTTTGAACAGTCAATGTGAAACTAAGAACTTCAAGTGCTAGGCTCCAGCGCTTAGAAATGAACTCAAGATCGAACACACAAGCAAACTAAATCATGCAAATAAGAAATACTTCAAAAAAGTTCCCACAAACACATGGAACAGGCAAGAAGACATATTTAAACAAATTAGCGATAGACCCAGAACAAAAAAAGATATAGGTTTCGGAAGTTCACATACTGGTTTTGAGTGGAGAGAACTCTGCTACAATTAGAATTGATGGTCTATGAAACGACCCAATAAGCAAAGATTCCATTTTTGATTTCTAAATCAGCACCACAACTCACTCTACCTTTATCTACCTAAACTAAATTCTGGACAAAATTAAATGGAAGTGGCAAAAGGGTTTCTAATTAAAAAACGTGAACCTCATGCCAACTCAAACCTTTTTACTTCCCCACAAAAAAAATATGATTTTTAAAATTTATAAACTAAAATAATTCTTAAATTTTATATGGCTAAGAAGAACAACCTTAGAAATGTTATTTAAATTTTTTATTCTTTATTAAAAAGTCCTTGCAATCACAAAATTGTCTTTTCATATTTTCCACTTATTATTTATTACTATTTCTATTATATTTAATATTTATTTTAATTATTTACGTCAAGAGATTTATGACTAAGAGCTGGAAGGACACCCTAATAGTTAGATTTAGTGAAATTGGCTATAATTATATTGTCGGACCTATTTGGTTGGACAGATAATTACTTGATCAACAGGTAATTTGGTGTAATTACACTTTCCAATTCAAGAGGAGAGAGGGGTGAATTGTATGTAATTACATAGGGGTTACTTTTAAATTTCTTTTCTTTTAATTTATTTTTTTATTTTAATTTTTTTTATTTTTATTATTATAACTTTTTCTAAGACAATATTTTATTTTATAATATATTTATTTTTCATTTCTTTCTTATTCTCAATCTTATTATAAATAATTATAACATCACAGATGGCTATTTTGTTCAAATATTTTTAAAATTGTTAAAAATATTTTAACAATTTTACTATGATATTATATTTATAATATTTAATATTTTTTTCAAACACACATTTCATGATGTTAGCATAAAACTTATATTTTTAATTTTTATAAAATATACTAATTTTAAAAAATATAAATTAATTTTTTGTAATATTAGTTAAGAAAATATTTTTACTAATTAATATATTTTTGAAAGACAATATATATCTTAAATATTTAATTTAATATCTATACTATATTAAAAGTGTGAAGGTCCTTAGTAATGTTGTTTGAACTTTTTACCTTTCGTTAAAAGACTCCTCTTTAGACCAAAATCGTCTTTTCACCTTCTTTTTAAAATTATTTTATTATTATTTTCATAATATTAAATGTAGTAAAAATTAAATTGGAAAAATTTTCTTATTATAGTTAAATTCTTATACAAAAAATCTTTTTCCATAATTGAATTTGCCCTTAGTTTTTTTTTTTAACCATAATTGGATTTTCCTTTTAGGAAAAGAAAAATAGTGGTTTTTCACTTGTTATGTATGAGCGAATTTCAGTAGCCGATCTATCTTTCTTGCCTAAACACATTCTTCACGACCTTTTTCTGAGAAAGATTATATCAAAAATAGCAAAGCTCCTCCGCTTTCGTCAATTGATCTAGGAAAATAATCAAGCAGATCTGGTCGTCTCTTTTACAGTGATCTCTTTCTCCGGCGAAATTCTCAGTGATCTCTTTCTCCGGCTAAATTCTTAGCGATCTCTTTCTCCAGCGACATCGATCAGTGCTCTTTGGACCGGGAAATCTAGTCTCAAGCAAAACAACATTTCTCAGTGACTTCCGACGGTTCCAACGATATTTGGTGCAATTTCGGCGAGGTTATTTGGGGTTCTTTACTCTGACACCATGAGGATACAGCGAGAGTTCCGGTGAATATCGGTGCAATTCATTTCTAGGTGATATCCCCCAATTTTTTCTCTATTCATTATTGTCTTGACTAAAATATTGACTGTTCTTGGATGCCAATTTTGTTACTGTTCTTGATTGCTGTCTTGAAGGGAGTATTGATTGTTCTTGGATGTCTATTGTGATTGTCCTTGATTGCCTATCGATAGGATTATTTTATAATTTTGGTGACTATTGATAGCATTGTTCCATAATTTTACTACTATTGTATATTGTTGCTATATATTATTGTATGTTGTTATATATTGTTGTACTACATTTTGTATATTGCGGTATACATGTTGATTGGAAGTTTTTCTTATTGTTTTACCTGTTGTGGATCTCTGTAGCTTAGAGAGTGGATACTTGTGTGTAGGGATTATCAGTTTTGGAGTTTAGTAGCGTTAGAAGATAATGGGAGACTAGGGTCGTGTCGTCGGTCGGGGTCGGAGGTAAGGGGTAGGGGTGGCAAGAAGGTCATGGGCTTATTTAAGTTAAGGATAGCATCGTGTAATATAGGGTCACTGACAGGGAAGTCCATAGAATTAGTAAAATATTTTAAAATGAGACATATTAATATAGTGTGTGTCCAGGAGAGTAT
>DF366005.1:0-22366 GCA_000787875.1 Solanum virginianum
CAACAATCCAAATCCAAATTATTCTTCCGAATGCCCAAGATCTATAGTTATAACAATAATACCATAGTTAGTTTCCGTCACGGACTTCAACTTTCAAGTTTTATTCCAAAAGATTCTACGAAAATTTCGATAGCATAACCCCTTAAAATTAGGTCATCCCAGGGTTCCAACTTAACCCCATTTAACCAACAACAACAATCATGGAGTAACTAGAAGTCATTTCGAATCACAAAACTTCATTAACTCGCTAGTGGATCTCATCCCTAACCAAAAATTTAACCAACAACAACAATCATGGAGTAACTAGAAGTCATTTCGAATCACAAAACTTCATTAACTCGCTAGTGGATCTCCTCCCTTACCAAAACCAAAAAATAGGGCCAGCAACACATCACACCCATACTCTACACATTCAAATACACCTACACATTCCAAGAGTCCAATTGTATCATTCAAACGCCAAACGGAAACTTAAAACGTCGAAACGCAATATTACTTACTTTTCATTCAAAACTGGAAATTCTGGGCAGCAGTCCTTTTTATATATATCTACCATGTTTAAACACTCTTATACGTTCCACGGATCATATTACACCATTCAAACACCCAACATAATTCCCAAAACCTTAAAACACTAAAACGCGACATTATCTCATTCTTACCAAATTTTAAAAATCTGGATGGCCTACCAATTATATACATACTTGACATGCTCAAACACTTCTACACACCCCAAGGACCACAACACAACACCCTAACGCCCCACATAAGCTTACGACGTCAAAACGCAATAATTCAATACAACAAGAGTCCAAATTCGACCACCAATCCAAGAATACATACCATGACTTTCCTACACTCATATCACCTTACAAGAAGCATATTTTATACCAATAACACATAAAGGCATTAAAATGGAGATAACATAAACTCATACATACACAATACCCAATTTCGAATTACACCTCTCAAGCCTCAACAATCAAACTTTCATGATTATTCTTTCAATATAACACCCTCCAAACCATTTAAAACCTTTAATTCAACTCAAAAGAAGAGAAAATTCAACTTACCTTCATAAGTTAGGCGCACACACTCATCCTTTAACTTAAATTCTCAAACTCTCCAAGAATACGCTTAAGTGTCGAATTTTCCCGAAAGTAACAATGTTAGTCCCAAAGTTTGCAATGGTTCCAAAACACCAATGTACAGGTTCTAACAATTACTCTATGAAATTCATGAAAGGTTATTCAGTTTAAGGTATGAGTTGATTAAATAAACATATTATCTTGAGTTATACAAGTAGTCTATTTATTACACTATTTTTTTAGCATAGCATGTCAGATTTAAAAAAGCAGTTCAGACAGTTAAGGTATTTTTGCATTATTATTCATCATGCATAAGTTTCAGAGTTTGAGAAAGCATTATTAGTTTTGAGAAAGAAAAATCAGTTTATAGAAATTATATTGAACCAAGGCTCTAAGCAGTATATTTTCAGTTTATCCCTAGAGCGGGACATGTTTTCAGATATATAGAAAATATGTTGAGTCAAGGATCCAAATAACAGATTTTTAGTTTTCCCTTAAAGAGGGACATTTTTACAGTTAATGAGCACAGTGCATATTTTGGGAGTAGTATTGAGCACCGATGTAGGTACGAGTTCAGATAACTTCAACCCCATAAACTATGTAGTCAGCATAGGATAGGATTGTACCAGATGTACAATTCCTCATACGCTACTGAGATGGCCCAATTTTGGGATGGATCCACTCCCTTAGTTTTCCTCCTTACCCCAACAAAGTATAGGACGGCTCTGACAACGTGGGTAAGACGTTGTATCATCACTAAGCTCATAGTGATGGTTGTCGATTAGAGAAACTCCCCAAGAAGTAAAGACTATTATTTTACACACCAAGATTTATCATATCTTTATTCAAGTATTTCTCTCTATTATGTTGCATAATAAATTGAGTTGAGCTATTTGTAGAGCTAAGTATTTGAGTATTATATTTACATGATATTTTCTACGATGCTGCATAATAAATTGAGTTGAACTATTTGTAGAGCTAAGTGTTTGAGAATATTATATTTTTATATATTTATTTATGCTCATGAATGCATTAAAGTAAGTATTTCTTTTATATTAAGTTGAACCTTGAAACAAGTTTAAAAATATATCTTTTACTTGCATGACATATGTTTGTCTATTAAGTTATCTCCACGTTCAGTTGTAAAGTGAGTATCCTATCCTTACTACTTTTTGGCCATCAGCAGTCGGCGAGACCTCTTTGCATCCAGAAGAGTTCAGGAGCCTTTATTTCTTTATAATTATTTTAGTTGAGGTACCCATGAGCCTACTCCGGTGCCTTGATCAGAGTCAGTACTTTAGAGGCTTCATATACTAGAAAGGTATTATTCAAGTTATTTCTTTGAAATTGTTTGAAAGATTTTTGAGTTAAGTTGTATATATTATTATTGTATCTTTAAGTTCATGAAGTTTGAGTTCATTCTAGTTCATTGTGGTATTAATGTCTTTCGTTGAGTAAGTTAGCCAGACCAAGTGGTTCGCTTGGGACTAAAAATGATTTTCGAGTGCCGGCCACGTCCAGGGTGTAGGCTCGGGGCGTGATAACTAGACATAAGTTTAAAGAACTCTTGTCTCGCTTGACATAACTTCTATGTAAATTAACTTATAACATATACGATATAAGTTTTGCGGGAATGAAGTTAGGCATAATACATAAATATACTCTTTAACTTGTATGATTTAGTCTAAATCATTCAAGTCTGCCATGGTCTATTGGATACAATCTCTCTATCTTCATAAGATAGTGGTAAGATTTGCGTATATTCTACCCTCCTCAAATTCCACTTTATGGGATTTCGCTAGGTATGTTGTTGTTGTATCATTCCACAACTAATTATTAGTTGTCGATCACCATCAACAACCATAATTAATCTCTACCAAAATCACTATAATCATAAGATACTATCATAACAATCTTCATCAATGAACTCCCCAATCGACACATACAACCACCACCATTAATCATCACTACCATCTATTGCTATATAAAAAATTTAAAATATTTTATTAATATAATATCAGATTAATGTAATATTTTATTTGAGTTTTATCTTTGTTATTTTTTAAACAAAAATATTTTTTCCCTCATTTAGATATGAGAAAACAAACAGTCTTAACTATTTAGTATTCACATCTTAATGCAGCATTTTAATATTTAGACGTATATTCAGATTCAAACCTCTAAATCTTAATGCACATCTTAATATTTAGATGTGTATTCAGATTCAAGCATTTTAATCTTAATTAAAATAAATGAATATTTTTTAAAATTAAATACTACAAACTTTTTTATTATATGGGAATCCTAGTCAAAACACTAACACTTATGATCATTTTTTTAATTGAGGGTAGGGGAAGGAGAAATGGAGAGGGGATTACAATGTGAAAAATCGAACCCGCATCAACAATGTGAATTTAGGTAGTCAACTAACTGAGTTACTAAGATTCCCCTAATCGTTTTATTGATATTTAATTTCTAACAAGTGCATTAAAGAGATCCATAAGAGCCACTTGTATAGAGGATTAAATTGGTTATTTTGATATAAAAATTTAAAATAGAGCCACTTGTATGGAGGATTAAATTGGTTATTTTGATATAAAAATTTAAAATTAAATTTGTCATATGTGTTGATTGAGAATCTTAGCTAAAGTAAGATAAGTTTTAATTACTATCATGATAGGATAAACAATCTTGGTTATATATAGTTTTAAAAATACTTTAATTTGGAATCAAACAATTCCTAAAAGGTACTGTCAAAGATTGTGATAAAGTGACAAGATATAAAATACTATTTACTTCAAAGTAGAGTTTTTCGACTTAAATTCAAACTAATCAAGGTTAAAATAGATATCGAACACCGGACAAGAGACATGACAACATCATTTTTGTGTGCTTAATTGAGATTATTATCTAAAATTAAGATAATTTTTAATCACAATCATGAAATTAGCTATCCTGGAAAAAAAATAATCCCAATTTTAGATAATTTAATTTTGCATCCAACGATTCTTAAAATACACTAGGAAAATTAAAAGTGTAAGTTGTAATAGACTGATAATTATTATACATCTTTAATCAAAATTTTTATGTTCGATCTTGATATATAAAGTCATCTTTAAAAAAATAAATTTATTTCTATTAAAGTTGTCAATAATAAAAAAATATTTTTTCTTATTAATATGAATTTGAATTAGTCTGATCGCAAAAAAAAAAAAAAATAGTTTGACAAACATCTGCATGAAAACGTGCACAACTCTAACACAAGCAATATCAAAAGTTGTAATGATAAGATATAATGTTAGGACCTCTTTTAAGCATAAATAATTTCAAATAGTATACTGCACATGTTTTAGAACCTAACTAATTTAATTTCGTATCGAAAGATTTTATTTTGAGATAAGACCTTATTTATATATATTAAGGGCGATTATATTCATAGGGAGTTCGAAGCAATAACAAAATAGGATTTTTATTAGAAAATTTAACATATATTAAAATTCAAATTCTACTATAAATATATAAAATGACGTTGACATTTGATGTATAATGTAAGTTTCTCGTAAAATAAGTTGAGATAGAGGGATCTTCACACTCTTAGCTTGAACACGAGACTTTTAATTAAACAATAAATGGGTATTTGTCACTCACCACAATCATTAGCCATAGGTAGAATGAGGAAATTGTTGAATTTGAAATTTATGAGTTCTTATCGTCACCTATAATAATATATTTGAATTCAGTATCACACACTTATAAATATTTAAAAATTGAAAAATATTAAATTTATGCAAATTTACTAATTTAGAACCAACACTCTAAATTTGGCAACGATGCAATTCAATTTATTATATTTTGACTTGAATAAAATTAAATTAACACATAAATTTGTTATTCTCCATGACAAAATAAATATAATTCTATTGTAATAAACTCTTCTTATAAATAAATGTTTTGGACTTTGCATTCAAATTGCATAATTTTATGTGCTTTAAAAATTTAAAATGCTCCCCTACATGGCTCCAACAAACAACATAAGAAAGTCAATGACAATCACCTTTAATTTTTTGTATTACTATATTTTATTTTGTCTAAATTATGGTCAAGCATTACATATGCTACAATTATAAGACATTAGTCAACTTCTTTTTCTCTATGCTTTTTCTTTAATTAATTTTGTGTTTTTGTCGATATTTGATATTTGAGGCAAAGCAAAATAGAATTGAGAGAGTTCATTCAAATCATCTGCGACATAAATTTACTTTATTTATACACAATTAAAAGTAGATTCGGTATAGATATTAGTCAGTAACTTTTTTTCTCTCTCTAGATCACTAAATACTCCCTTCTAACTTCATCTCCTCATAGGTGGATTCGAGATTCAAATTTTATGAATTTTAGACAATGATAATTAATTATAACACATCAATTTAGTTTTAGGTTCAACCACATGTAACACATTAAATGAAGCACATTCTATCAATAATTTCTCCATTTTAACATTCGAAATTGATATCTCTATTTAAGAAGATGCAAATTAAAGAATCTCATATATATATATTAAGAAAGCCATTAAGGACATAATTTAAATCATGCTTTTCACTATTATCTTTTATGAAATCATAAATATGGCTTTGCAAGTAGTGTAATTTATCTCCTATAAAATATAAAGTTTAAATAAATGAAAAGACAAATATGAAAAAAAAATTTAAACATTCATCTTGAATTTTGAACAATAAAAAAAGGCCTAAAAATTAAGTTAATATGGAACGAAAAAAACATCAATTAACTATAGTTAATTAATATATATTGTTACCTTATTTCATGACTAAAATCATAACATATATAAACAGACAATTTATCATAAATATTTAATACATAACTTTTTTTCTTTCCCACGTAGATCGTATATTTTTAAGTAATAAAATAATAATACGTTAAACTAACTCGACCACCATATTACCATCTCTGGCAACAAGAATAACCCTTATTTTTTAGTTCAAAACAAGGGGTCGCTTGGGAATTGATCTGAAGATGGACTATATGTGCATGTATTAAATCATGTATAAGTAATATTATATTCGATCGATGATTAAATTAATTATTACAAAAATAAATTCAAGCAGGCCAATTTTTTCTTTTCTTTTAAGACAATGTGACAACAAAGAACAAATTAGGACATGACACCCATTTTCCCATTTTATTTGTAACCTTTTCCTTTAAGGTTCCTCATTGTTTAGTATCCTGTCTAACCACATCATTATTACTTTTTCCATTTTCAATTTATTATAATTTTTAATTTACAAAATTTAAAAATATTTTTTATTTGTTAAAATTATATATTAAATCAAAACAATAATCAAAATGACGTTAAAATTATATGACGCAACTTCATATCACCGAAATATGACCTTAGATAGAAAAGAGTGAAAGTCGTGCATTAGGATAGAAGATTAAATGACTAGTAGGGGTAGAATGATATTTGGGTGTATGTTATAGTAGGGTCGTATAGATAGTCGTGTCTTGATATTGTGTTGTTATCGTACGTCATTCATTTGATTACTTTTATTGTCTTTACTTATTATTATTTATTTTCTATTCTAGTCGTTTGGTTTCATATCTAATTTTCTCTACTTTTTGGGATGATACTTGAGATGAGGTCTTTCGAAAACAGTCTTTCTACGCCTATGAGATAGTGATAAGGTGTGCGTGCACTTTTATCCTCCCTAGACCTGGGATTTTACTGGGTTTTGTTGTTATAATATTTAATACTTATTTAAAAATTCTCAACAAATAAAAATCTACAAAAAATATTAAATATTTCTTCATTTTCAATTAAAAATATCGTGTTATTTTTTGAACTATTTTTGGTTGTGTTTTTATTTTTTTTTAATTTTTTGGTTGTAATAATAAAAACAATAACCAACACATTTCTCGTTTATCTTCTTTTCTTATTCTTTTTCCTCCATTTTTTTTTCTTCATGTCCAAATTGTTTGTTTCTCTCGACAATCTTTAATCTTAGCACATTTATCAACCTCGTAATATGTGAAAAAATCTGCAAAAATATTGGTGTTTTACTTTGTGTTCTTGATTTTAGCTTAAGAAGAAGAAGGAGGAGCTTGCAGAAACTTTCATTTTCCAGTTTTTTTTTCCATTTTCGTTTGAGTTTGGGAAGAAATTCAAGTTTTTATTAGCTTTCCTTTCGTGGGGTTTGTTTTTCTTGGAGGAATTTGAGGTTTTATTGCATATTATGTTCATGTTCGAGAACCCCACGTAGAAATCTCGAACATGTGTTGAGTTTTGAATCTGAATCGTTTTTTTTTGGGATTGTGGGGTTGAAGATTTGAATGAAGATACATTAATCAAAAGAGAAAAACATATCTTTTTTTGGGAAATTTTTGGAGGGTTGTTAGTTTGTTTTGATTTTAGTTTAAGAGGAAGAAGAAGAAGAAGATTCCAGAAACTTAGTTTCCATTTTGGGAAGAAACATAAGCTGTATTAGCTCAGAATCCCATTTTCCTTTCTTGGGTTTTGTTTTGCTTAACAGAAATCAAAGATACTTTCGAGGAATTCGAGGTTTATTGCATTTTGTTGATTGGAATTTGATGTTCATGTTGGAGAACACCAAATATGTGAATTCTGAATCTGAATCAGGGGTTTTGGGGTTGTGGGGTTGATGAAACTACATTTTACAACAGAAAATTTCTTAAAAACAGAAACTTTTTGCCTGTCTTTGTTGGAACCTAAAAATGTTGTCTGTTTCGGAACCTTCTAGAACTCTTAGTTATTTGGAAGAAATGCTGGAGTCAATCAAGAAAAGGGATGAGAATGAGAAGCCTAAAGATTGCCCTCCAGCATTACCATCTAGGCCAAAGCTAGCTTCCAGAACTAGGCCTCCTTCTCCGAAGAGAACGAAGCCTAGTACCCCTGGAAAGCGTGATGTTGAATTGGAAAATGGTAAAAGAGAAGAAGAGTTTAAAGGGAAAATAGGTAATGTGTTTGGAGTGAAAAGGGATAAAGAGGTGGATTCTAGTAGTGAGTCACCTTATGTTAATTCATCAGCTCAAAAGGAATATAGACGGAGATTTTGGGAAAACGATGGTGCTAAGCTTGATAATAAGCTTCCTTATTCTCTCCCAAAGTTTCGTGATGATGAGTGGGACGACAACATGAGTTATTTTATTGAGAAGGTAATAGGAAATTACTGTAGAAATTGTGTGTTGTGCAGTGTTATATGCTTAGTCTGCTATTTTGTTTCTTTGATAGAATGATGAAATTTTTGGGCATGTTTGGAATATTAACAGTTTTAACTTAGATGGTGCATTGATGAGTGAAAATTGTGCATGTTCTACTTTGAACTCCCATTGTTTGTCAAAGTATGTTTGGTTTTTCTTCTTGGCAGGAAGATTTCATTAATTTTACTTGATTTGGTACAGCTTTTGAGACATATTTTGAATGTAATTAATGTATAGTTATATTAATGGTAGCCCACACTCATCTTCAAAGCTTTGTATTTCAGAAGCTTTGTGTTTGGTGTCGTCCGAAAAATAGACAATGGGAAGCAGGACAGGTGCAATCAACTTCTGCAGACAAAGCTTCAGTATTGCTCAATGATGGCAGTGTGAGTTCACATGTTCTGGCTATTCACTATGATGAACTATGAAGCTTAAAACAATTGAATTAAAAAGATGTATGTGTAATTAGACTTTGTCAACCTACAGGTTGTGGCAGCGTCCGTTGGAGAGCTTTTACCTGCAAATCCAGATATTCTTCAGGGCGTGGATGATCTCATACAACTTTGTTATCTTAATGAGCCATCGGTTCTTCACAACCTCCAATATAGATATGCTCAAGATAGAATATATGTGAGAACTATTAAGACAGCTCACTGTTTCATCTGGTGTAGAACTCATGCCTTCATTTAATGTTTTCTGTCCTTACGCTTACAGACCAAGGCAGGACCTGTTCTAATAGCAATCAACCCCTTCAAAGAGGTCGAATTATATGGGAACAAACTTGTTACAGCATACCGGAAGAAACCTTTGAATACTCCTCACATTTATTCTGTTGCTGAAACTGCCTACAGTCAAATGATGGAAGGTCTTTATAATACCAAAGTTCATTCCTGGTCTCTGACGCTTTTAGATACATCAGCCGAACCTTATTTTTTTGCTTTACCTTTGTATCTTGCAGATGAAATAAATCAATCCATCATCATAAGGTTGGTTGAAGTGTCTCATTGTTAGAGTTTGTAATGTGAAGTATTTGGTGATAATAAAAATGTTTCTCTACACTGGTTGAGTAATTGCATGTCTTGGCTGTAATGATCAAATTTGTGGTAAGCCTAATGCTTTTATTTGCAAACAACTGACTTCTCTTCATATCATGTAGTGGGGAAAGTGGATCTGGGAAGACGGAAACAGCAAAATTCGCTATTGAATATTTCGTTAAGATTAGTGGAGGCAACAATCATGTAGAAAGTGAGCTGCTGCAGACAAGTTGCATATTGGAGGCTTTTGGAAATGCCAAAACCCTCAGGAATAACAACTCCAGTCGATTTGTCAGTCTCTACATCTTCTTCTGTCTCTTTTATTTCGCTATCTTTTTTTTTTCTTTTGGGTGCAGGTGTGGGGGTGTAAATGGTGTAGCTTTTTCGGATTGATTATGCGCCTTTTGCACCTGGACTAACAGAAGCCCTGATGGGTTGCAGGGAAGGTTGATTCAAATTTATTTTAGTGCAGAGGGAGGAATTTGTGGTGCTAATGTGCAAGCATGTAAGGATGTTTATTGAGATGGATCTTCTTATAAAATACATGTCTCGTTACTTGTTATTATTGGTATCTATTCGTTGAAGTTGTTTTGTAATGTTATTTTGGTTCCATTTTACTGACTTCTACAAATCTTTGTGCATGTCTAATGTGTTGATGCTAAAATAATGGACAGTTCTTCTTGAAAAGGTGGGATTTTTCTTCTGTGTATTCTTCCTTGCATTTTCTTGTTAAAATTGTGTCTGTTCATCAGAGCTAAATCTTTTGAAACACGTCTAATTTGGCAGTCAAGAGTGGTTCAACTGGCTAATGGAGAGAGGTCTTACAATATCTTTTACCAGCTATGTGCTGGGGCTCCTTCTGTTTTGAGAGGTTTGGATTTGGATATTGAACCTTTCATTGCAATCTCTTTTTGTTGCTTATTTTACTTGTTCAGGCTTTACCTCTGTGGCTTTGTCATGGGCTCCACATTTTAGTTATCTCAGTAGGATATGATTTTTCAGCTATTTCTCTATATGACTTTATAAACATTTTCAAGCCATGAACCATCTTCTGTTGTTACTGTTGCGTTGTACAAGTTGTGAGATGTTTCTCTTCATATCTTTTTCAACATGGAAATTACTATGACTCTAAAGGCTACATTGGAGCTTTAATTTCCTTAAAAAGTGCCTTTTGTTAGTAGAAAATATTACTTGAAGAATTTTTGTTGATGATTTGTTTGAATTTGTGACATTATATAATGGTATATAATGGTAAACATGCGTGAATTGCAACCACAAGTCTCTAGTTTTTTTTACTAGATGCTGTTGAATACGGAATGCAATAGGTTATCTGCTCGGTGCATAAAAGTTTGAGTTGGAAAATTTGGGTTTTGAACATAAACTAGATGGACCAGAGTCGGTAATATCAAATGACTGGAAACGCCAGCAACACGAGTTCCTTGAGTTCTATGTACATACATGTGTGCTTTTTTCTTTTGATCAAAAGACCATCTAAAGACAAAATATTAGAAATTCAACTTCTTGGCTTTTGATTATCTCGGAAGTCAGAAGTGGGATCACTGAATACTCAACAGCTCTGGATAACTCTTTTTGTGTCTCTTTTTTAAAAGGGTGGGTGGGTGTTAAATAAAGAAGTCCTTGGAAGATTTTGTATCTATATTCAGAACATTTGTGTGATTCTTTTGTCAGATAAACTTAAGCTGACAGGTGCTTCGGAGTACAACTTTCTTAACCAGAGTAATTCGTTGGTGATCCATAATGTCGATGATGCAAAAAAGTTTCATATGCTTGTGGTGAGCTTAGGGGATCAGATTTATGGTTAATTTAGATTTTAATTCTTTTGCTTTCTATTCAAAGTCATGATGGATCTGTTTGTTGTTAATTCCTTCTATGCACTCCCTTTTCAGAAAGCCCTAAACACTCTGGGGATTTCTGAAAGAGACCAAGAGCATGCTTTTAGGATGGTTGCTGCAGTGCTATGGCTGGGAAACATAACATTCCAAGCAATTGACAAAGGAAACAATGTTGAAGTTGTGCAAAGTGAAGGTGAGCTATTTATGTGCAATTTTTCTCCTCCTGTATTCTTGTCCTCCTTGAAATAAATAATATTGTTACATATTTGATTGCTATACTTGTGTCATTATTAATCTCTGATCCTATTCTTAGTAGTCTGTTACAGCCTATACTTCTTAAGTTATATATAAAAAAAAAGGAGTTCCATCGTGGAAATATGAATAATTCGTGTCAATTAAAAGTATTCATAGCTAATCATCCCAAGATAGTAGCAGTCGCTATACTTTTCCATTGATAAAGAATAACCCTTGTTTTGATTGTATGAATTTGTTGCATCTTCTGTTATTTTCCTACTCCTCTTGTTCCTAAAGTACATATTTAAATCCAAAATACTTCCGTTTCATTACAATCACTCACCATACATATTCCTATTGTTACAACACAGTAAACGAAAGACTTCTCAATTTGAGCAAAGTGGAAAGTGTTACAAACAAATTACTGTGGGATTATAATATTTACTTAACCTTATATTATAATGGAAAATAGATTTGTATCTCCTCTTGTGTCTATTACTATGATTCTAGAATCGAAGAATATGTATTTCCTTTATCTCATTGCAGTGTGCCCTTACTTTATTCCCCTTCTTCAGTTCTATTTAGTAATTTCTGCCATACAAGGGTCAAATTGGCACCATCCCTCATGCCATACTCTAAAAAGAATGGTCCGTATTTATTTTGTTTACCATACATAAAAAAGAAGAGAAATTACAAACACGGAGATGTTCAGGACTCATAAATTTTTGTAAGGAGGATGAACGAGTCTAGAGAAAATGCTTAGGTCTGTGCACAATCAACTATTTCTTGTCTGCTTTGCGGTGTAGCCTATCTGTAATTTCTTTCTGTGTCAAATACTATATTGTCGTTTCTCCTTTGAGTAGGAGAGACGGTGTGTCATGTTTTGTCATTGTCAGTTTGGCTACTTTTTCTTAGACTTGTTTTTTAAACTGCAAGTTTAATCTTTTGTAATCATCTTTTTCTCTGAACCTTTGAGGTTCTATTTAACTTTTTTCTTTTCATTCTTTTAGGCCTTGAGCAGGTTATAACATCACAAAGCCTCTTTTTTTAAGTCTTTATGGGAAAATCTTTTGCTTTGGCAAGATAATTCTTTTCTTTACCCTTTTTCCTTGTGTTCTTTTAGTTATGCTATTTTGATTCTTGTATTCCTTTCATGTGAGGATTTTGAATTATGCCCTATTGTGATAGTTCCCTAAGGCAGTTTTATATGTTCATTATAACTATGTAACTGGAGGTTCTAAGGCTAATTTGTTTGGTATTTCGCCATCTCTGATATTGCAGCCGTTATAAATGCTGCTAGCTTGATGGGCTGTAGTGTCAATGACCTCATGCTAGCTTTATCATCCAGGAAAATGCAAGCTCGCAAGGACAAGGTTGTCAAGAGTTCAACCATGCAACAGGTTCGTTACTCAGTTGTATAGGCTGTGCTTCAAATATGTTATTTCTGCATATTTTGATTTTGGAACCCTTCCGTTTTCTCTTAAGAAGCGTAATGGAATGGTTTTAACTCTGATTCAGGCAATTGATACAAGAGATGCATTGGCCAAGTTCATCTATGCAAACCTGTTTGACTGGATAGTGGATAAAATTAATAGATCTCTTGCAATGGGTAAAGAGAAGACTGGGAGAACCATAAATATTTTAGATATGTATGGTTTTGAATCATTTGAGGTAAACTGATTGTCAAGATGTTGTTACTATTGTAAAACATAAAAATATATCTTATATCCCACTTGCTGTTTTTTCTTTGCAGAAAAATAGCTTTGAACAATTTTGCATTAACTATGCAAATGAGAGGCTCCAGCAGCATTATAACCGACATCTCTTCAAACTTGAGCAAGAAGTAAGCACATCAACATGCATTATAGTTACTGACTTCTTGTTTCTTCATGCATTTTCTTTTAGGATAATGTTCTTATTTCTTTATTCCTTTCAGCTACTCACTTCTTTATACATAAATAGGAAAACAAAGAACAAGGCTTTTTGCTGACTTTGGCATCAGCTGACTATAATATAAGTGAAGTTTATACCTTGTAAAAGAAAGAGTGAAATTTTTCATGAAAACTGGAGTGAGAAAGTCTGAGCACATATTGTAGGACCTCGTTAATGTCTGCAAATGTTGTTATGTTGTCAGACGAAATAAGGATCATTGTCACACTTTTCTCTCTGTAGCATATCGGAGCATGTCTGCAAATGTTGTTATGTTGTCAGACGAAATAAGGATCATTGTCACACATTTCTCTCTGTAGCATATCGGAGCTTTATTTAGATTCCTGGAGATACTTATTACAGATTATGTTTGATAGTGACAACAAAACCGATGTATTGTGATTCAGGAATATGAATTGGAAGGAATTGATTGGGCAAAAGTAAATTTTCAAGATAACCAAGAGTGCTTGGATCTTTTTGAGAAGGTATTTATGACTTTTGGTTCTTTTCTTTCTCTCATTTTTCATTCAAGAATGCTCAGTCTGCTAAATTTTTTCGCTTCAGATTTACTTTTCTTATACTTAAGCACAACACAGTCATGATCTTGTTTTGTTTTCTCTAGTAGTGTTCTTACTCTTTCTCATATTCAATTGTTGATTTGGATAGGAAGAGACACTTGTTCCCTTATTAGAAACGAAGAGACACTTGTTCATCCTATTTATCACAATTTTGATGGACATCATTTGCATACACATTGTATTCTCATATTGTAGAAGTTAGAACTGCTTCTCGGCAGTGAAGTTGTGAAAATGCCAACATATTCAGGAGACATTCTAATACTAAATCACCTCCTGATGTATGGATTCTAATGATGCTTTCTGCAGAAACCCATTGGGATAATATCTTTATTGGATGAAGAATCAAATTTTCATGACGCGACTGACTTGGCCTTCGCCAATAAGCTTAAGCAGTACCTGAAAGCTAATCCTTGCTACAGAGGAGATAGAGAAGAATTTGGCATTCGCCATTATGCTGGAGAGGTCAGTTTCTTTTAGAAATGTATCCATTTGGTGTCAGAACTTGTGCCTTCTGATATCTCTGTAGTCGTGAAGGATAATTTCCTTGCTCGAACAGAGACTCTTGCGAGGAGCTTAAGGTTTGGGACCTAATACATGAGAATTTGCTCAAGGGCAACAATTGATGTTTCAGCAAATCAAGATCAATAAGCTTCTTTTAAATATATCTGATATTGTTGTTCTTAATTTTTTCTGTTTTACCATTGTAAAAGTTATTTCATGTTAATTAGGTTATCTATGACACAAGTGGTTTCTTGGATAAGAATAGAGATACAGTGCATCCCGACATTATTCAGCTCCTCTCATCAAGCAGTGATGACTTGCTCAAGTTGTTTGCTTCCGCTTTTGCTAATCAGCCCCAGAAAACAGCAAGTCCATTAATTGAGATACCAGACCTTCAGAAACAAACAGTTGCTACTCAATTTAAGGTAGTTATACAATTTTCTTAATTCCTTATCAAACTAACATGGTGGTAAAAGTTTCTTATACTAAAACTTTTAGAAAATAACTTTTGTATTATGATGCTGCAAAAAATAGTCAATGTGTCTTTATCAAAATCTTGCAGGATGTATTGTTCAAATTGATGCAGAAGCTGGAATTTACTGCAGCACACTTCATTTGTTGCATAAAACCAAACAATAAGCAGGTGCCCGGCATGTACAACAATGATCTCGTCTTTGAGCAGCTCAGAAGCTACGGTCTTCTTGAGGTTGTTAGGATCTCTAGATCTGGCTATCCTACTAGGATGACACATCAAGAATTCTGTAAAAGGTGAAATATGTACTCCTCGCTTTGCTGCTATGTTTCCCTTTTGGATGCTTTGTGACTTATACAGATGTTGTCATTTAGGTATGGTGTCCTTCTTCCAGAAGACCATGAATGCAAAGATCCCTTAAACATGTCAGTTTCCATTCTGCGGCAATTTGACATCCTTCCTGAAATGTATCAAGTTGGGTATACAAAGTTATATTTCCGGGCAGGACAAGTAAGTTTGTTGTTTTTCCTTAGTTTCTTAAGTGAAACTACATAGTTTCTTAAGTGTACCTATGTAGTTTCTTAAGTGTACCTATGTTTTCTTTCTCTATAAAAAATAATTTTGATTGCCATAAATCATTGACGTAGATGCAGCTTGTAACTTGTTTAATCATAACTATTACTGAATTAAGCAAATAAATATTGTAATGTCTCTTAAAATTAAGTTACATCATGATGATAATTTCAGATTTAAGCAGCCCATTTGACCTCTAATATTTCTGCAGTTAGTCCCATGATCGAATAATGAGAAAGGATGAAAAATGTGCTGTTAATTTTCCTATGATAAGTATGGCTAGTTTGGACTTCTAGTGAGGTCAATGCTTGTGCATACTACTAAAGAATGAAATTCCTGGTGTATTGATTTTCTGAACGTCTATCTTGGCAACTTGTAGATTGCTGTGCTGGAGGATATGAGGAAACAAGTTCTGCAAGGCACTCTCGAGGTGCAGAAGTGCTACAGTGGTCCTCATGCTCGTCTTCACTTCCATGAGCTCAAAGGAGTAGTGAGCATACTCCAATCATGTAAGCCAGAACGTTTTGCAGCAGTTTGTATCTTAGAATTTTGTTCAACCTTCAAAGAAGCTATTAGTGAACCAAATTTCTCTGGCCAGTATTATTTGTATAGGAGTATTAGTTTTGTTGTTTCAAACAATTTTTTTTTCAGTTTTAGAAAAATAAGTTGTTTTTTCAAAATTATTTAGTCGACAACTTCAAGTTCTTGTGAAGTCGGTGATTCCATATCTAATCTCCTTTCTCTCATTTCTTCCTCCCTTCCTTTCCTTTTCAGTTGGAAATACGTAGCACTTCTGAATGTTCCTCAAGTAACTGATGACATGGAATTTTCTAGAACTTCAATTCATGTTAATTGTTCTTGGTGATATGATGTCAAAATATTTTTTTGTAGTTGTTCGTGGTGAAATTGCTAGAAGGCAGTATAAGGATACTCTGAAGTCTAAACGAAGAGTTGCTAACAAAGAAAATGATGAGCAGCTGGTGGCTGTTGTGCAGATACAATCAGGTAAAGTTTTTCCTTTTGGCATCTAAGATTATGAAATTCAAATATGGATTTAAATACCTAGCTTTTCTTTTCTTGCAGCTATTCGTTGCTGGTTGGCTCAAAGGCATCTTAATCAACTACAGAATTCGAAAAAGTTAAATCAAGAGATACAAAGACCAGCCAGAAAGACTCCAGAAGTGAAGGTAATCTGTTTGGTAGAGTATCATCAATGTGTTTATGTTCAAGCTCTCTTGCGTCAACTTCTGTTATTTAAATGGTCCCTAGCATGAAATAGTTTATCATTCTACTAAAAGTTTTTCCATAAGTTATATTGTAACTTGTCTTCTTTCTTCATTCAGAATACTAGTATCTGCTTCAGGATTAATATCTTTAAGAATTTGGTGGGCTGTTGCGTGAAGCCAGTTTTAGGTATCTTTTCCCCCCTTTTAGTAAATCCAATTTTAGGTGTTCTGATACTTTCCTATATGAAAAATTAAAAAAAAATGTTTCTTAATGTTTTATCCTTCCTCAAGAGGATGAAATACTGAGTCTTGAAATTGTTAAGTGTTTGATTCTTTAATTAGAAGGTAAAAAAGTGAGAAAAATACGTTTTTTCCAATGGATAGGAAGGCCCTTTTTGGTTTAGACGTTAATCCTATAGCCTAATATGCAGCCCCAAAAAGTTAATTAGTTAGCAACCAAAAAGAAGGAAGAATGACAGTAGGTGAAGAGTAAATGTTGGATTCCAAACCCCTTTTCTCTACTCCACACTCTTTTATATGTTCTAACTGCCGTGGTTGTTGCTCAAAGTGGTGTCTAATTTTAGTAACTAATCTGCAAAGTCTGGAGGCAACAAAGTAGTGTATCTAATACTTCACTTTGACTTCTGAGAGTAAGATCGACTCTGTAATAAGCTCGTATCTTTTTATCTCAGCAGGACTTGCCTGCAGAAATTTTACCTTCTGTTGTCGAAGACCTCGAAAGGCGGGTTTTGGTGGCTGAGGCAACCCTTGGAGAGAAGGAAAAGGAAAATGCTGGCCTAAAGGAGCAACTAAATCAATTAGAGTGTCGATGGTCAGATTATGAGGTCAGGATGAGGTCGATGGAGGAGATGTGGGAAAAGCAAATGGCATCATTGCAGGTTAGTAATATCTCCAAATCCATGTGATCATAGAGAAGAGTGTGTAATTCTTCTGCGAATAATGTAGCTAATGGTACTTAAATGCTCTATTTGTGTACCACAACTGTTTCTTGTTGCATATTCCGACCATTGGAAAAATAGTTTGTGAAATGAAGTCTAATGGTATACATTGTAGGACTTCTAGTGAGAGCTTCTTCTGATTGTCTTGACTTCTTACTACTGCTGAAGTCTAATGGTTTGGGTCTATGATAGAGAGACGTATTTAGTCCATCAATTTTCAATGCAAAATCAGCCATAGAATCTCTCTGAAATTGCTAACTGTAATCCTGTTTTGTCAATGTCTTGAAAGCTATTATGATATAATAAATGTGCATCTAGTCATGATACTTCTTCGGCATTGAACTAACAAACATATCTTCTTGGAGCAAAAGAAATAAATCTGAGCTGAGTTTTTGATTCAGAAGTTGATATTTAGGCTGTTAATGTTATTTTAATTTGCTTTCATGCATGGAGTTTATGCATATGTTCTCAATATTCCATATACAAGACTGATAAATCTGCCAACATTTTATACATCAAATGCTTTGCTTTTGCAGGCAAGTTTGGTTTCAGCCAAGAAGAGGCTTGGTGTTGACAATCCTACCAGTCATCCTGGAAAACCTGAAGGTTCCCCATCTCCTTGCGGTTATGAATCTGAAGACACAACAACATCTATGGGCACTCACACTCCTGGGGGCAGCACTCCTATAGAATATGCTAGCAACCGTGTAGATTTTGGAGGTATTAGAGAGATTAATGGCGGTTTATGTGTAGTCAATTACCTTAGCAGAGAGTTTGAGCTACGGAAACAAACTTTTGATGATGAAGCCATGGCGATTGCTCAGTTGACGTCAGGGCAGTTACAGTCTACTAGTCCTGCAGAAGATTTTCGGAGACTT
Organism: Solanum virginianum; assembly: GCA_000787875.1. Lineage (NCBI taxonomy): Eukaryota > Viridiplantae > Streptophyta > Magnoliopsida > Solanales > Solanaceae > Solanum > Solanum virginianum. The sequence goes on from DF366005.1 coordinate 18,559, forward strand.
AGACATAAGTTTGACGAATGGAAGAAAGACTACAAGATTCGGTTAAAGGAGACAAAGTCGAAGGTAAACAAGCTTGGACATTCTGAAACAGAGAAAACTCGTAGAAATTGGTGGGGAAAGAAGAGCAAAAGATAACTATCTTAAATCATTCTTCTTCTTCTTCTTCGTCGTCTTTATATTGTATAGATGAAACTAATTTTTCTAACTATGGGTTCTTAGTGTAGCAGAATTTAGCTAAGACCGGGGAATGTAGTGAGCTCCGATCGAAAGGATCCACTCTCTCCTTAGATAGTTCTAGTCCTGTTTGTGAGTAAATCTGTTGTAGACTATGTTAGATTCTTGAAACATAAATCCATAGAGCTTTGCAGAAGTTGTGGTACATCAGTTGCAACTGCAGAAGAATGATTTATTTTACAACTCAAGTGAGTGAGAGAGCACTTTGCTTATTATTACATATAATTTTGGATCCTCGTTCACAACTGTTTTGATTTGATGCACATGAGTCGAGGGTCTTCTGGAAATAACCTCTCTATCTTTACGAGGTCGGAGAAAGGGTTGCGCATCCTTTTATCATTTTTAGACCCCACTTATGGAATTACACCTGGAAAGGCCACCTATCTATGAGAATAAAATGCTTTCAAACACATTTTCCAATGCCACTCTCTGTCCTACTTACTAGGAGAGAGAGTCCCTTCTTTTTGGTGGTCGCCGGGATCTTCCCAGCCCCCACCACCCTCTTCATCTCTTTCTCAGCTAAGTCTTTACGAGGTAGCTTTCTTTCTCTTTCCTACTGCCTACTTTCATAAATGGATAATTGCATTTACTTCGCGATTGTCTTCAAATCCTTCGACATAGAAACAATCACAGGGACCTCTGGAATTTGGTATGAGTGGATTGAGAGAAGTAGGAATGCAATTACTAGGGCAAGATTTAACAAGGGATCCATGAAATGGATAATAAGAGTTCTAAGGGAAGCTTCTTGTACAAAAGGTAATTTCGTACGCAGGTGGAGGAAGACTGATGATATAGAAGAAATTTACTGTGCCCGAAATTATAATAAGTACGGAAGATACATAAGTTTGATAAGTGTGAGGGGAAGATGGAGGGTAGTTTTGATAATCTCGGAATTTAGCTTCAACTCTGGGTGGGTAGAGGTTGCAGATAAGGTGGCCAGATTTATAAATTCTCACAAGCTGGACAGTAACCCAGAGATGTTAAATTTAGAGGGGAGGCGACATTGTCTGACATCAGGAAGTGGTCTCAAAACACTTGAAACAAGCTTATGGCCTGAATGTCTATGGGATGGACAACAATGTCTTCTTGTTTGAGTGCAATTCCATGCAACAAGCAGAGAAAATTATGGAAGGGAACTGAGAATGGAAGAAGTCCCCAGTCAAACTCAACTGGTGGGACCCGCTGACTACCACCATAGAGGAGTCTGAGAAAATTGACTCTACATGGGTCAAAATTGTAGGTCTACCGCTGCATCTCTGGTCGCAAACCATATTCAAAGCCATCGACGATCGATGTGATAGATGACTCAAAACGGAGGAGGAAACTACTCTCAGGAACCATCTCAAATGGGCGAGAATTAGGGTACATGGTGACTGTCACAATATTTCAAGGGAGATCGCCATTGAAAATAGGGGTTTTCTCTTCAAGTTGCAGCTATGGATCGAATCGCCGGTGAGAGTCATTGCCGGGAAAAGGGACTCTTCTCGTACCTCTGCACAAAAGATTTGTGACAGAGATTCGCTGATCAAAGATGGTCCTTCTGAAAAGTTTTTCTTGATGGAGACTTCTCATAGAAAGCATGAGATCCCACGTGATTTGACAGGAATTAGTGGAAGGAGAGAGTGGGCCAAGGGAGATGGGTCTATTTCAAAAGACATAAACCTTAATTTGGGCCAAGGCCCAAAGGCAATAGAAAAAGAGGCTGCTGGACTTAAATCTGATTTCATTAAAAGAACATGTGACCTTCACGTGTCTTCTCTTAATGGACTTGATGAAGTTAAAACTCTTGCGGAGAATTTTATTTTGGCACTTAAAAATTGGGAACTGAAAAGCAAGGAGACAATAAAAGTTGCCAAAGAAGGGGAACCTTTTCTCCAACAGGTTCAGTCGAGAATCAGCAATAGTCAGGAGCCACCAGAGAAGCTGCCAAAGAAGGGGAACCTTTTCTCCAACAGGTTCAGTCGAGAATCAGCAATAGTCAGGAGCCACCAGAGATAGAAACGATAACTCCTATAGTTTCTCAATCTATTGCTAGAGAAAAGGATTTGCAAATTCAACAAATTCTTCAACCCGACCCAGTTGATGTTCAAGACCCAGTAGATTCTGAAGTTATGAAAACTGAGGCTCCAAGCTGGGATTTGCAAATTCAACAAATTCTTCAACCCGACCCAGTTGATGTTCAAGACCCAGTAGATTCTGAAGTTATGAAAACTGAGGCTCCAAGTTGGGTGAATTCCCATATTCTGTAGTTAACAATACCTACAGGGTAGCTTTTGAGGGTTTTGAAAAAGAAATTTTGGAACTCTTGATGAGAATCAACGAACGGAAATCGAATTTGAAAAAGAAGAAACAGAAAGACAACATAACTCCAAAAAACAAAGGTATAGGCAAAAATGAGTTAAAAAATCTTCAATCTAGTTTGAATAAGGAAGTGGAAGGGACAAGAAGCAAGGGGAAAATTCTCTATTTGACTTTTAAATGAAAGTCAAAATTGTGTCATGGAATGTCAGGGGGCTCAACAATGGGGAATCAAGGAATCTAGTCAGAACTAGCCTACTAAAGTGGAAAGCTGATGTGGTATGTTTACAAGAAACAAAATTGAATAAAGAAGCAGAGAAGATGGCTCAACTATTTGGCCCAGCAGATAGATGAGATGTGGATCCAAAGATGCAGATAGTAGTAAAGAGGGAATCTCCTAATGTGGGACAGCAGGGTTTGGAGGGGTACCATGGTTGAAGAAGGGAATTGTTCTATTACTTATAAATTTGAAGGAACACAAAATTCTCTTAGTTGGTCCTTTACTGGGGTTTATGCTCCACGTATTAAGAAGGAGAAACTTGAATGTTGGGAGGAGCTGGCAGCTATGAGGGGCTTGTGTGGGGGATTATGGGTGATAGGGGGAGACTTTAACACAGTCAGGAGAATGGGGGAAAGAAGAGGCTGCTCTAGCATGATAGGGGGAGACTTTAACACAGTCAGGAGAATGGGGGAAAGAAGAGGCTGCTCGAGAACCACCAATATCATGACTGATTTCTCTAGGTAGATTGAGGAACTTGAGCTACATGACCCTATTCTAGTTGGGAGCAAGTATACTTGGGTTAGAGGAACAAATCACTCAAACAATGCTAGATTGGACAGATTTTTATTCTCATCAGAATGAAGGAGAGTTTCAAGAAGATTAGACAAAGAATTTTTCCTAGAATAATCTCTAACCACAACCCAATAATATTGGAGTGTGGTGACTGGAAAAATAGGCAATTATATTTTTAATTTGAAAACTGGTGGATCAAGATTGGAGGTTTCAAGAAAATTGTGTAAGAATGGTGGAATGGGTTTAAAGTAGAGGGATGTCCAGATTACAAGCTATGCATCAAATGAGACTACTAAAACATAAATTGAAAAGCTGGAGGAGAGTGAATTTTGCTGAGATGTCAACTAGAAAAAGTAAATTGTTGGAAGAGTTGTCAAACATAGATAAAGCTCAGGAAGACAGAGAATTATCTGAGGAAGAATTGATGGTCAGGGCAACAATTCTGGTGGAAGTGGAAACTTTGGCAAAGCAAGAGGAAGAGAC
>DF366003.1:6205-24120 GCA_000787875.1 Solanum virginianum
GAGAAGATCGATATTTACAGCTTCGGGGTGGTGCTATTGGAGCTAGTGACAGGAAGAGAACCAAATTTTGGGGAAGAGCATACAAGCCTGGCAGAATGGGCATGGAAGCAGCACGGAGAAGGGAACAATGCCATCGATAGTATGTTAGATACAGATATCAAGGAAGCATGTTACTTGGAAGAAATGAAGACTGTGTTCAGACTTGGGCTTATATGCACGAGCAACTTACCTGCAAGCAGGCCTTCCATGAAAGAGATTCTGCAGATACTCCATCGATGCAAGTCCTTCAGGTATTCTGGAGGAAAATCACCAGATACAGAGTATGATGTTGCTCCTCTCCTTGGTGGGAACAACAACGAAAAATACATTGCAAGTTACAAACGTATTAATTCTAATAAGGTAATAGATGATAGTAGTGATGATGGTCTAATAATTTCCAGTGTGTAATATTAGCGCTGCCAAAGTAAACTGAGTTGTAAAATGATCTTAGAATATAAGTCCATTACAGTAAAGTACAAGTTTGAGCATGTTGTAAGAATACAAAAACCCTATAAGAATGTTGTTTTTTCTGCTTGAGTTGTGGGTTGAGTGAAATGCATTATTTGACTTTTGCTTCTTATGTCGATTGCAAGAAAAAGGAATTAATCAGAGAGTAAAATGACAACAGACTACGTCTAGAGAATAGTCCATAAAGTAAGCTGCTCTAATAAGATAGCATGTTGCAACTCTTAATTCCTTTTGAAACTCTCATACCTAGTGGTCGGGATGAGGTAGATGCCTCTCGCCAGACAGATTGAATCAGAGTTGGGGAGACTACTCACATTTTTGATTGTAGAGAGTTTTCTATCTTCATAAGACTGAGAAATTGTATGTCATCGTGTTGTAAACAATCAATGCCACAACGCGGATTAGATCCCTTGAAATTATACTACTTATTTTTTACGCACTATAGGTGTGACTTAAACAATTATCCAAAATCAGGTATCCGCGCACTTCAGGCATAAGTTCCATTTTACAAGACTATCACTATTAGGAAGACTGAGAGGACACATTTAGGTCTGGCAATACCATAATGTCTCCACCTGGATGGGAAAAACAGACTGTAGAGACCTTAACCCCAGAAAATGTATGTAAAGAGAATTTCTCATCACCTACAGAGGAATATGACATGCATCCAGGATAGTAACTACAAAATAAATCAGATATTTACTACACAAAGTCCAAACAAAATAGTACCATCTCAGAACAATAAGGTTTGCTACATCACAATACAGGGCAAGTCTTTTCTAGACCCTCGAAAGAAAAAAGTAGACACTACCCTGTTTTACGCTTCTTTTTCAAATAAACATCCACATGCTATTCGATTTCCACATCATCTACCAAGGTTCTCAATGATGAACGCACATTAGAAGCATAAGTGTATTCAAGGTCTCATCTCGATGCTGGCTCTTGACTGCAACAATAAGCAAGACATTGGTTTAACTTCCAAATGAAGGCACAGCTTCTTTTCTTCTTCACTTTTATCTTTTTAATGTTTTAAATTTTTAATTTTTTTTTTATTTTGCTTTTTGAGGGGGAATGGGGTGGGAGGGGGTTAGAAAGGCATGGATTCTCATCTCTAAAACTTCATCCAACTTCAAATTGAGACTTGAAGACAAATCCACACACCATAATCTGCAACCTCTTCTCACTTTAAAAGTGAGTTTAGAGATTAATCCAAACACCTCAACTATACCATCTTTCAACAGGCATTTTCACAACTGCACTTGCTTCGAAACACACTTATCTTTGCAATGTCTGCCCAAAATCAAGCTGTTGATTCCAGACTCAACCTGCTAGGGAGAAACCATGACAGGAACAAAGCAAGAAAGCATAAAGATAACATAACCTATCAAATCATAAAACACAGGTCCTCGGAAACACATGCCTTATTGCAGCCTCCTGCACAGCCTCTGAGCTTGTCCTGTCCTGGGGTTCCATTGCCCTTGTGAGAGAATGGTTTGGCTAGAAAAAGGAAAATGACAAATAGTAAATTCCCCATCCTGAAAATACCAAATATAAAGCCAGATGCAAAATAAGGCTTAGCAAAACGTGTATAACCCAGGTTCATAGCTAATTAGGAAAGTCGAAAGTGAGTTATAAACACCACCATGTATTGGTCAGAGATTTGCTAAGTAAAGCAATCAAATTTAAATGGAAAGGACTTTTACAAAAGAAAAAGGGAATGAAAAAACATTGTTTTTCAAGGAGCCAAGTAATGTCCAATCATAATCCAAGATCATGACATACTGCCCAACTCTTGTTTCAAGATTGGCACAGAGACTTGACGCGCTTACAATCAAAGAATCCAGCTTCATGAATTTTCCAAAAATACACAACTGATGATATGCCCAGCTCTTCAATGGTCACAATAACCCAACAAAAAGAAAATGAGATTGAAGACCGGAAAATAGGCATGTGAACAAGAATAATGGGAACACTTTTCTTTGAAAAGAGAATAATGGAAACTCATGTATGATGTATAGATTTGATGAGAAATTGGTAAATATGGACAGAAACTTTTGCACTCCACCTGTGACATCTCGGCCAAGCCATTAGCCAATACTTCGTTCCCACTAAGACATCCCTCCCCTAGTTGTGAAATCCGATCAGCCAAGCTTATATCACCCTGAAAGGACTCTTAGCTCTCACTAACTTCAACACTTCCATAAATCACTGTCACCAGCTACAATTCAAGAGCCGAAACACGCAAACAGAGAGACTCACCTCGCAAGTGAGGTTCTGAATGTTGGAATTTGATCCAGGCACTCTTTCGAGATCTTCAGCGCAACTAGTCTGAATGCATGGTTCATCGAGCTGACCAACATTATCGTGAAGAAGTGATCCCAAAATCCCCCCTTTCTCATCATTGACGTCTCTAGCACATATGTCTTCACAGGGACTGAGCACCTCCTTGCTTGGGACAGATTTTGTGTTAGAACTATCTGAATCAACTTCTCTGGAAACTCCTAATAAAGTAGAACCCCTTGAAATTGTATAGTTTAAACTATCAGGTGTACAAATGGAACTGTCACTCGGAGAGGCATCATTTATGCTGCGCAATAACCTATGTAATGATCTATCATCAGAACTGTCCATTAGGCAAGAACTCTCAAGCTCCCTCTGTGACTCATCAGAAATGATTATCTGTGCTGATCCATCAGACCTACAAGAACTACCTAGAGGAGAAACAGATCCAATCCTCTGTGGACTGATAGAAGCACGTTTCCCTGGTTTGCCCGAATTTACATGAGCTGTTTCAGTCTCCTGTTTCCTCTTTGGATGCCTTTCTTCCGGTGACATGCAGCCTTTAGCAACTTTCTCAGGAGTACTATGACTTGTATTCCTAGGTTGCCTTGGTCTCTTATACCCATCTGGAAAGACAAATGGAGGAATTTGCTTCCTCCGCACATGAGATACATAGATATCCATGCCTGGTCTCCAATAAGCGTACATGCTTACGTCTTGCTTAAACTCATCAACTGTGCCACGAATATCAAACTGTTGTCCTTCTTGCACTTTGACACCCTGTTTCCTCTGCAAGCCCATAAAAAAAGCACAATGTGGACATGGCTTAGATAAGTCTACAAATTCATTAGGATACGGATGGCACTGCAACATCCCGTTCGTGTCCCGCTCTATCTGAAATGCATCAAAGGATAAGCATGAGTTTTGCATAGAATCATGACAACTGAATTGGATTTTTTCTAGCAGAATTCTTTCTTTTCCCTTTATTACTTACAATCATCATCAACATAATAAAATCAAGAAAATAAAAAATAATATCATTATCATGACAACTGAATCAAATTTTTCCCTCCCAGAATTATTTTCTTTTCCATTTGTGCTTTTTAAAATTTTCTTATATATATAGGGGAGAGGGGGAAGGCAGAAACGGGGAAGGGATTTCGAGATGGGGACTCTAACTTTCACTTAGTTCAGGACAGTCTAAGTTGCTCGGACTCTTCAATTTTGGTGCCGCACCCGTGTCAACACGACATGGGTGTGGGATCCGTGTCCGATTTGGTCAACTGATTTCGAGTACTTTGACCAAAATTGACGGGGAAAGTTTCGAAAGTTTTAATAATTTCTGGCAACCAATACAAAAGTTAAGGTGAAATTGAAGAAAATGGAATACCTTTTATATAGAAATTTCTATGCAACTCCTTTTTCTTAAATCTCTTTCCAAGATTCTCATCAAGTTCTCCACGTAATATCTCATAATTTAGGCTTTATCACTCTATTTTTAGATATTCTAATTATTTTTAGGCAAATCCCTGCATCCGTATCCATATACCCAAATCTGAAAAATTAGATCATGAAGGATCTTATCTCTAGATCCCCACCCGTATCGGACACCTGCACCCGAGTCTGAGTAAAAAGCTTCAGGTAACCAACAAACAAACTGGGACTACTAAGATTCCCCCCTAATAAGCCAAGTTAGTATTCTTTCATCTGTTACTTCTTACAGTTCTCACCTTCAGTGTTAGTTGCCTAAGCCGGGATTCTACCCAGCCTTTCCAAGCAAGCAAATCATCATTATCTGCTGCTACAATGTCAACCTGCAGATAGTTTTTGTAGACCTCAAAGAAAAGATAATGCTTAAAAAGCGCGGCCCACTGTGCTTTATTCAACTCTATCTCCTGGATGACAGAACCAAGTAAAAACAGCAACACTAACAATCAAAATGCGTCAGTAGAGTGAAAAAAGAAGAAAACCACACTGAACTTTAATGTTACCTCACAAATCTTGTTACCGAACTGAAATTGGTCCATCATTACTCGAAGAGTACTTGGCGAGACATTGTAGCTAGAGTTCATGCAAGGGTAAGCAGGAGTAATAATTGGCATATGATGGGTTCGGTCTTTTGGATTCTTGCGAGGATCCCAAACAAGAAAACCAAGTTCGTCCTCTTCTATTGGGCATAGCATCACTGGATTTGGCCAACGCCATTGTGTGTAAACTCTGAAGAACCTAGAAACAAGCATACTGGGGAGTGCATTAGGATAAAATTGGCAAATGCGAGCAACCAAAAGAGCCCAATTCACACCGCCAAGGAATCCGGTAACCTGAATAAAAAAAGAATGCAGAAGGGGGAAGCAGAAAGTCATGCACACAAACTGACCAGCTTATGAATACTATAGATAAAGCAGTAAGGACGTTCATGGAATAAGAACTCACATTGGAATATACACCACGCCTTTTAGCCCAAAACTTCAGACATCTTAGAGTTGTGCGAAAGTGCTGCCAAATTTTGAGAAAAACAATATGGAAATTCAATTGTCATTTATAGACACCACAACACAGGGGGAAAGTAGGTTTACCTCAGCATTAGGGACTAGTTTCAATATTCGGTCAGCAACCCGGCACCCATTGAGACTTCGAACAGTTGGTTCATCCACATTGTAGAGTACAGATTGATCTGAGATATCTAAATCCTGTTGATATACGAATTGCAAGACGAATTAAATGCAATTCAGCAGACAACTATCATTTAAAATAATAATTCAACTACTAAATGAACACCTCCTAAGTTTAGAAGGGTGTGAAATAAGGCAGACAAAGTACACATTTAAACAAGACTGTAATGAAGAAGCTGTTATCTACCCACAAACATTGGTCAGATGAAACTACAATGACAGATTCTCGATGAATTAGTTACAACAGTATAGAGTTTAAAATTCTACAGTTTTTCAAAAATAATGATAACAAGTTAAGGATATAATCTAAAAGAAGAATGTTCCAACTTACTTCTGGGACAACTAAGAGAGAGATACTTGCATAAAGGAGATCAATAGATATTCCTTGAAATTTGAATTTCATAACTGGGACATGAGCATCAGGAACTGGCTGCAGTTCACTAACTTCTTCTTTTTCAGCCAAAATATCATGCAGAATGATAAAAAAATCTTCCTGCAGAGAAAACAAGAGAAAAAATTTCATTAATGATTACGATTAATCATCTTACTGTGCAAAGTTTGACCAGTAAATGGGAGGGACTCACATCACGATTGACATAAGAGGGACCAACACACAATGTATCTATGTCAGCTCCAGGTCCATGAACCTGCATGAGCATATGAGGTTGTGACCATCAACAAAGAAAAAGTGACCATAGGCCATTCAGATTAATAAAAACAATAAATATAGAACTTCAAAATACTTTTCCATTATTCACATAATCTGATTGCATTTCTTTAGATATTGAATCTGTCTGTACCTTAAGAACTTAACAAGATGCCAAACATGTGATTTCTACTGCTCATATTGAAATACTTGGAATTGAAACCAAAGATAGACCTATTTAGCCACAACTTTTAACATCTAATACCAAGATATGTTTAGCTTTATTTCCAACCATCTAATCACCCAATTATCCCAACCTCAAGAATCCTTGGCTTCTCTAGTTACGTTGATATTTTATGAATAATGCATATATAAGCAAATATTTTATGTTACTTCCACAAAGAACAAAACACTGAAAAAATCAAGTGAAGTGCTGAAATGTTACTTACTCCTAACCGATAAGAGCCAAAAGTGAATATCAGAGCATTTGCATCCTCCACCATTTGATCAGTGTAGCCTCTCTGACGAGTCAATTGTTTCACCCATGATTTTACAATCTACACCACAATTTACCAGACATTACAACTTCCTCACAATCAAATTGCATCTGACCAATAGAACCATCAAGCACTTCATTTGATTTCATCTGATGCCAAGACAGCTCACATTACTTTTTCAAAATGATGCCAAGACAACTCACCTTTTTGTAAGAAAGACAGCTCAAAATCAATATTTCCACATGATGTCAAGACAACTCAGCATTAATTGGTCATTCAATCCAAATACAATGCCCCTAGAAGAATTGTGCATTTCCAATTTATGCGAAAGAAGGAAATCCACACTGTTCTCTGGCATACATCAATTAATCCACAAATACTTTAGAGAAGATGACAAATCTGACTAGTGAATTTACATAGGGAGATCAGATGATTCACATTTTCTCAATCTACTTTACATAGAGCATATCTGTAGCATAGAATTATGCCACTATTGAAGATTATCAGAAGGCGTTTTCAGTTTGCGATGATCCATGAAAAGTATTTGACTTTTCCCGACTGGATTCATGTAATTGGAGAGAGATTTCCTATTCCTTAGCAAGAAAGTTATGTGGCTATTAAAAAGAATAAAGTGGAAAAGAACTCACTAGATAGTACAAACTACACAAAATACTAGGTAATTTCTTCCCATCGACCTAGACCTTGGTGGGTAGTGTTACCCAATACCTATGCTAGACCCTTTGATAATGGGAGGTAGCAAGTACCTGGTAGAATATTTGAGCTGCATGCAAGCTCACCAAAGTACCAATGTTCTAAAAGATAAAGAATTGGCTAGGCAGCGAAGTCGTGGAAACAGCTCCATCCACATTTAGAACTCAGCTCCACAGAAGACTATGTTACTACACATGTGGAAGATCCAAAAACTTAGATCAATTATTACTATCAACAAAGAGTTCCCTATTATTTATGTATTTCATTCTATATCAGAGGTGCTTCAAACATAATGACAAGAAAAAGAGTCTAGCCAATAGCAAAGCTCTTTTCACAGGGGAGAGACCTTCTCCTAATGTGCTACTATCGGAAGGCTGCCCCAGCTTGGAAAATCGAATACCAGCACAACAAAGTTATTGGCTTGTACATCTTACTTTCTCTGCATACAAGCTCATAAATTAGTGAGAGAACACCCATTATACTTCCGATACAACTTAATTCATATTTATCAGTTAGTATAAGCAATTCTTGCTTATCAATTCAGCTAGTATAAGCAAGTGATACTAATCAGTAGACAAAACAATAATGGTTAATGTGTATGATGCTTCAGAATAATAAAACCTTTGGTACTCTTTGTTATCAGACTTACCAAAATATAAAGAGGGATGGGGGAACGGGGGAGAAGATGGACGCAAACTATTAGAGCACAGAGTTCACCAATATCTGCATGCTGACGGAAGCTGGATCTCAATGAGTAGGACTTTTGAACTTAATTTAGTGGAAATGTAAATGGCAAACTATAATTAATACTATTATCACAAAAAAACATTATTCAATCTACAACTGTTCTTAACAAGTTTTACATATTTTAAAAGCGATCAATAGTAGCATGATTATCCGGAGGAAGTTCACATTAAAAATTCAAAATAAATAAAGAAAAAGAAAATCGAGAAAATGATAAGAAACAAGTTAAAAAGTTACCACTATTCATAAAGTGTGGCTAAAAATTTCATGCACAGAGAGATCCAGAGGAAATAGAAAATTTATGTTTTTAGGAATTTAGAAACTTGAAAGAAGTAAAAGAGAAAAGAAACAAATGACAAAAAGAAAGAAATGGTAAATCAGAAACATAAAAGAAAAGATAAAAAGGAATAATACTACAAGGACAAAGAAGAAAAAATATTTTGAAACTTCAAGAATGAACTAAAAGAGCAAAGAAAGAGATGAAAATAGAAACACAGAAAATATAAAGACAAAATATCGAGAAACAACAAAGGAACCAATAAGGGAAAAGAAAGAAACGGAAGAAAAAAGAGACAAAAAGAGGGACTTACAAAACAATAAGGACAGGGGGATCGATCACAAGTCTTAGCATATAAAAGGCGCACACTGCTACCAATATGCCAATGTCCTTGTACATGGGTTACCACGTATATATTTACGTACTTCAGCAAAAAAAAATGTGAATCCTTAGCCGAAGGGGCAACATTGTCTTTTACAAAAAATCCAAAGGGGCTACTAAAAATCCAAACAAACCAAAAAGGCAAGGGCGTGTACTGCCCCACACCTAGTTACAAAGGTTAACAGGGCCATTAATCGTCATTGCTAACGTGTGAAGGGTATCACGCCTCGCAACGCGGCGCCAGCCCCCACGTCTTAGCTGTATAAGTTATTCTCCGACTTACATTCGTTTCCGAGGAAATTACCTTGCATTCACGAGATTTTGAATGTGACTGACAAGGTCTACAATTTGTTATGCCTCGTGAAGCGCAGACCCACTTGCACCTTGTGAAGCACTGGCTAAAGCAGGAGAGATGAGGTGGATACTCTACATAATCCCTCATCTGATTTTTTGAACTTACATGTTCAAAATTATAGAAACAACCTCTCTACTTCTATGAGATAGTGATAAGGTCTGCGTACATTCTACCCCTCCCCAGACCCCACTTGTGGAATTGGGATTCCACTGGGCATGTTGTTGTTGTTGTTGTACACGTTCAAAATTATAGAAAAAATTCATGTTTTGAGCATTCTTATCACTTTTAACTACTACACCGTGTCAACAAGGTAATTTCAGTTTTTCACTTCATTTTTATTTCAAAATTATGTTATTGAGCTGTGAATCTTTCTCACTCTTGAAAATATGAATATTAAGGACCAAAAATATATTTCTTTTTGATGAAGTAATTGATTCCATTCATGGCATCAGGAAGATGCAAAGTAGTTACAAAAGAGAGAGCACTAGTATGTTATCTCTAGTATACTATCATAGAGCAAACAAAATCTAAAATATATTTAAGGTTGATTTAGAAGGGTTAAAGAGATAGGGTGTGTGCCCTGAAATATGGGCTAATTTCTGCATTAGTTGAAAGATGGCAACCAGAAATACCTTTCACATGAGAATGGGTAATACGACCATAACAGTACAGGACATGAAAGTTGTGTTTGACATGGTCTTAAATGGGACCCGTTCTTCAAATAGACACTAATAATGAGCTCGGACTTGCTACCAGACAACAAAGGTTTTATAATTTGACATGATAGTTTACCCCCAAAAAATTATTTTTTGGAAAACAAAATATAGGTATCTAAATTAATTACATATATTAATAATTTAGATGATATTACTGATCATTCGACGGTAGTAGAGGTGCAACACAGGGTTAGGTCGTACCTATTTTAGTTGGGCGGAGGAACAATATTACCCGACAAGTCTAACGTAAATTTAGCTCAGACTATTTGATTGACACGCGTGACTTAAACGCAATGTCAACACAAGCTAGAGGAGCGGCTGTCTATCATACTTTTAACTGTTGTCTATGTCGTGCATCGATAATTTTTTTAAATAATATTTGTAATTTTCTATCTTTAGTGCAGGTATGTGAATTTTATACTGTGTATTTGTACTAAATTTTATTATGATAATAAACATTCTTGATTCTATTTTTTGTACATATGGGCATGTGGGAGCATATTATTCCATTATGATTTCAAAAATTGTAGGTTAATAATTTCAATAGATGATATTCACCTTTATGGCATGTATGATATGAAAATATTAACTATCATTGTAATTGATGCGAACAAAAATACTTTTCCACTTGTATACGCTAATAGTTGTGTGGGAGAGCTTTGAATCTTGGTCATGATTTATGAAGTGACTGTGGAGGCATGTTGTTGGTGAGCAAAGAGGAACTACCTTAAATTTGACCTTCAAGAATCTTACAATGTGTTCAATCCTTCGACTGTTTTCACGTATGTTTGGCCTTATTCATAGCATGTACACTATGTTTGTTGTCATAGCCTCCCATCTACAACCATCATCCTTGAACATTGTCGTCTTTTCAAAGATGATTAGTTAACCACATATGCGCTTAGAGGACAATGCTTCAATTTTTGCATCTATTCCAAGAACTTCTTTTTCTGGTGCTCCCAGAGGCCAACCACATTAGATTTTCGAGTTCACTATTTATTTTTTTAATTAAAATTAGATTTTATGTGTCGAACAAAAACCTATGATATGCAATTTGTGGTTTAACCAGTCGAAAGATTGAACACAATGAAAGATTCCTTGATGGAGGTCAAAAATAAGGTCAATTTCTCTTTGCTCGCCAACAACATGCTTCTGTACTAACTCAGAAACCATGACCAAAATTCAAAGCTCTTCCTCCCAGCAAATGCGGGTGGAAAGATATTTCTATTCGCATCAAATGCAATGGCAACTAATAGTTTCGTATTTACATGCCACAAAGATAAGCCCCATCTATTCAAATGACAGACCTACAACTTTTAAAATCATAATGAGATCATACGCTCCCATGCCCATACCTATAAAAAGATTCAATCATAATTTTTATTATCATAATAAAACTAAGTAGTACATAGTAGAAAAACATAAAAAATATATAATTCACATACATGCACTAAAGAAAGAAAACCATAAAAATCACTTGAAGAGACCATCCATGCACAACATAGACAATAGTAAAATATGATAGTGTTGCTGCTCCTCAAGCTTGTGTTGACAAGCATCTAGGCCACACATGTCAATCAAATAGTTTGAACTAAATTTACACCCAGACTTGTCTGTAAATATTTTTCCCCTGAACACTTAGACTTGCCAGTAAATCGAGCCTCCTCCCTTTTATTTATCTTGAAAATAATTTTCTAGAGGTAAACCATCCTGGCAAATTATAAACATTTGTTGTCTTGTAGCAAGTCCTAACTCACTAGTGCCTTGTTGAAGACTAAGGATCCCACAAATTGAGACTTTTTTTAATGACAAGGGGAATCCTAGCCGCTACCCTTTGGGTGCGCATAAGGTATACCCCGCTCCCATGCAATAGCTCGCAAACCACATAGGAGAGAAAACCCACACTAGGCAAACCCAATGAGGTGAGCTCGACCTAGAAGGCAAATCCCTTGCTTTCGCTGGCAAGGTATTTCGAACCTGAGACCTCCAACATAGAAGTCCCAAACCCAAACCACTGGGCCACCCTGAAGGGTGAACACAAATTAAGACTTTTCATTGTTACCTATTGATGGATTTAACCATATGATAAAATAAAATATAAGTAACAATCAAATTTGCATTTAATCTAACAATATACTACAATAAACAGGTAACAACCATCCAAACAAGGTATTATTGTGTTGTGTAAATTGTACATCTAAAAGCACTTATTTTTTTCAAACTCATCTTTACACTCCTCAGCTTGTATTTAATAGTGAGTTAAGTAGCTTACGCCTCCTAGCAAACGGCCTATACACCCTTTCAGCAATATTTTCTTTATTTTAATAGTTTTGCATTGCCTTTTGCTTTACGTGAAATTGCTTTCTCTAGTAATGACTTAGTTTCGATATTGTATTTTCATGCAAATAGGGGGCAAGAAAACACTATGGAAGAGGGTGGTTTAACTCGATGTTGCTTAAGGAGTTCAAACATAGGTATGGGCTAAATAGATGAATAGATAGTCTTGGTCCTATTGAAAATATCAATGAAAAGAATGACCTTAAGAGAAGATTAAGAACCCAGTTTCGTATGAAAGACTTAGGAGAATCGAAGTCTCTTTACATGATAACCCAAAAAGAGGTTAGGATACACTATAAGCATTTTGGGGGGTTGGGGTTGGGAATGGTAATTAAACAATAAACATATCATTACATACCAAAAAGTATAGCTAGATATGGCACACCTTCAACTTAGTAGGTAGTTGAGTGTTGTTGTACTTTTATGTTGGAGAGGCAAAGGGCTAATCTCCTCATTTCATCTTTTCCTTCATTAGTAATCTTATCTAGTGTTCCAACATTCACTTTTACTTATCCAATATTCCAAAAATAGGTTTTGCTTTTACTTGTCACTTTAATATAAAGATGATTAATTTTTTCCATGTTTTATCCTCAGCATTAATTACTTAATCCCCAAATTATTTTTGAAGACCTAATACCAAACATTAATTACTATGGTATTATGGTAAAATCCTTATTTCAATCGTTGTTTCTCAAGGAGCATGCAAATCCAAAGTGGACAAGTAAAAATGAACAGAGGAAGTACTGCAAGCATTTTATTCTTTTTTAACTACTACCCTGTTACTTTATTGGCTTTGTTTATCTTTGCTACTTTTGCAGTCATTATTTCCTTTCTGTCCTTTCCAACGTGGCACACAACTCTTTCCCACAATCATTCCAGCAGCATTTTCCTCTATTGAGTGATCGTCCAGTGACGCATCAGATTTGTAATAACCATTTTTGCAACACCAGGCGTCTTTTCCAATAAGAACATTGATAAAACCACCTTTTTCTTTTATAAAGTAAATATGTTTCATTAATGTTTGGTCCAAAACACACCCACATACAAGTAGTATACCAGAAAAGTAGAAAAATGCACCCGCAAAACACATGATTTTCTACAAAAAACACCCACCCAATCATCTATACACCAAGGAACTTCATGGGTACGCCAAAAGAAAATAAGTGACAGGAGGCAATCATCAACTAAACAAAATTCATCTCTAACTCTTCAAAAATTCGCATGTTTCTTCCTATCCAGATAACCACATAAGTTCTGGTGGGAAAATATATTAAAGTTCCATGCAATATTCCGAATGCAAGAATTTTTCAGCTACTATGGCAAATTCTTCGGCAACTATTCATTTCTGTAATTTTTTAAAATACACAAACTACTTACCCCCCCCCCTTTTTGAACATATAAGAAAGTAAAGTACTACCGCTAAAATGGTAGAACGAAACATTAAAGAGTTAGGTTCTCAAGTTAAAAGTGTCATGTGTTGGACAATATCATAGGCCTATGTATTATCAATAACACTTACAAAAAGGTTCATCTTTTATCAGAAGGGGAGCCTTGGAGTAACTGGTAAAGTTGCTACCATGTGACTAGGAGGTCACGGGTTCAAGCCTGTAAACAGGTCTACGCAAAAATGGAAGGTATGGTTGCCTACACTAGACCCTTGTGGTCGGGCCCTTCCCAAAAACCTGCTCATAGCGGGAGTGCACCAGGTTTGCCCTTTTTATCAGAAAATCACTTGATAAGGTCCTTTAAACTACTAATAATTCTTTTCCTTTCTTCTATTTCCTTCTCGCACAAATTCTATGATACGACATCAAATAAATTTGAACATAAAAGAATTTTGTTCTTTGACTTCTTGACAAAAGCTATAGTCTTTCAGCATTCTTGTTTTCCTTTTGTTGTATTCTGCCAGCACCATCTAAAGTACAAAACAACATTATAAGTTGAATTCAATGCCAACCCCTAACCCTCTAAATGTTCTGCCTAAGGATTCAATTTTCTTACCTGCGCTTCCTTCGTTATTTCTTCCTATTAAGCCCTAAAACATTCAATACTTCTTCCTACTAACTAAAGTGCTAACATATCAATAACCCGAAACGCAATAAAGCCCAGTGATCTAATTCTAACATAGCCTTTAGGATGAAGAATGACCAACAAATATGAACATCATCATGATTATCACCAATACAATCAAGAAAAGTTGTTAATTGCAGGGCTCAACAAGAAAGTCTTTACTTATTCAAATCCGCCTAAGACAAAAGCTGTAAATGAAGGCTAATAATCAACAACCCAACCCAAAACGAAAAGATAGTTAAGTATTTTCGCTTGCCCAATTCCCAATATAACTCAGACACGGAATTTATAATGCAACATAAAGCTGCGAACCAACACACATATTAACAACTTATGCAAAACCTACAGCTTGAACAATTAAAATTAATGTAAAACTAAAGCAAAACAACTACAACTGATTAAAGCTAATATTGCTAAGCTTCAAAACTTACCTGATCAATCTGATGCAGCACCTCTTCTCTCCTTGCTGTCTCTTCCTCGCTCTCATACAAGTCTGATTCCTTCAAAAACTACAACAGCAACAAAAGAATACAAATTCAGTACAAATTCATAGGCAAAATTGAGTTCAGAACCTAGCAAGAAAATAAAAAAGTTTCCACCTTTTCTAATGCTGCATTTCTTTGAAGATCTGCCTCGGTGGGCCCAGCAAGAGACAAAGGTTTCGTGACACCATACTTCTTCAGCGGTGGCTCGGCCTCTGTCGCCGCCGGCGGTGGCGTTAAGCTCTCGGAACCCACCATCAATTGCCCAGAAAATGAAAGAATTACGAAACAAAGAAAAAACTTTACAGATCACGCCAAGAAAGTGGCTAAAAGAGAAATTGAGTGGAGAAAAGTGGGAAATTCCATATCTGATTCGACTGAAAAACAACAAATCTAAATTTGAATTTAGCTAAGTGGGAGGGAGAGGGAGAGGGAGGGAGAGAGAGATCTGGGGAGAAAGAAAAGGGTAGAAGGAAGTGTGGAAGATGGAAAGGGGTCAATGAAAGTGGTTTCTGGAGTTTTCCGAGGGGTGGGGGGTTGCGCCCCGAGCAAAAAGAGGTATTTTTGGAATGGTAAGTCAAATTGATCAATTAATTACATTTGTTTTCTTATCTTCCTAAACCACTTCGTTTAGGGAAACATAATTAAGGGGGACAAAATAACTTCAACAACAATTTAAGGGTGATTGTGTTACGATACCAACACTAAATTTTAGTATTTGCATGAAAGCTTTATGCCCCCCTCCCCTCCCCCGCTCCCCATCTCCACTTTTATTAATGTTGCCTTTGTTGTTCCCACCCTTTTTGTTGTGGTCCTTGTTATAATTTGAGATTATTCTCCTGACGTAATGGTAATTTATTATGATCTGACTTTCAAGGGTGATATCATTTATCTTCATCCACTGAGACAAGTTAGCCTAAACAGATCACAACAACATAAAATAAGATAATGCGGAAGCTAAAACAATATAACATAATAATCATAAGGCTATAAGGCATAAATCCACTAAATAATCCCAAAACTGATTGTCACAAGGTACAAGTCTCTAATACATCAGAATAAGAAGAAATGATACAAGTCGTAATAGTCTTTGTCTCTTAAATAAAACAAAACTAATAAAAATATCTGACAGTCTTGAGGGTATGCTGGAACAACAAGTAATCACCTCTCAATTGTTAATAGCTCGGTCCAAACTGAGAGGGAAAACGTTAGCAGGATTCGGGCTCATACCTTACACACATGTGTAGAAAAACAAGGGCGAGTACCGAGGTACCCATCAAGTAGACCTAATCACAGGGAAAGAATAAAGAACTAGCATTCTTTTCATCCTAATTGCATACCTCCAGACAACAAAATATGCACGTAGGAAAAGCCAACATATACAATATAGATAATATAAGCATTTAGTACAATCTCATATCACAGTATCTCAATAGTCCAATCTTCACAATATACAAGGCTCAAGTCATTCATCATATGTCACAACTTTTCGATAGTTCAATCTCAATAACGTACAAGATTCGAGTCATTCAATATACCATACTTAGTACATATATCAACTTTCAAGTAAGGAATAATATGATATGAAATGAAATGAAATCATATGAAATTCAAGCAATGCAATGCAAATGTCAAGTAACCATGATGCACATCTGCCCTACGATACGCATCCGCTGATATAATCAGAGTGAAACCCATGAGGGCCATACATGGATCATGTATCCACCGAAACCATTTTCCTTTAACATTCATTTTCATATCTTAGCCGGAACTATTTTTCTTCGGCGTTTCATTTCTTTTTTTTTTCCTTTTCCTTTCCTAGCCTGAACTATTTTCCTTTAACTTGTCATTTTTTTCTTTCTTTTCTAGTTAGCACTATTTTCTTTCGACTTTTCATTTCAACATATAACACATATCTGATAGGCATGAGAATATTCAAGAATCAACATTATCCATACATACAATAATCACATCAAATTAATATCACTATCATCTAGCCAAAACCATTTCGATTTAACTTTTCATTTCTTTTCTTGCTGGAATTATTTTCCTTTGGTATTTCATCACCAATGGGACATCAAGCAAGTGTATGTCATCACAAAAGAATAATCTCTTCCACAGGTATAAGAATAAGCAAGATATCCACATATATCATTTATTCATTAATCATCAACCACTTTTATTATTCTTTCAACATTGTGTCATCATCAGCATATTACATAAAACCATATCATATCATCGCTCAATATTTTTCAATAATCGAATTGCCATTATAATTTAGGACTATTCATCATTTAGTCCATATTTCACAATACTTAGTTCAACAAATTGAAAAATATCTCAAGTATGTATTTAACTCAATATTTCACATAAATACTTCATTGGAAAGTTCTATGCACCATGAATTAAAATTCAACAAGTAGAATCACATGAACAATTTTACATTTTCATCATTTGGCATTACAAGTCCAACTAACAATATCAATTCACAAGTCTTGATCATTACAGTTAGGCATGATTTCTCAATTCAAATCACACATGTCATCACTTCCAAATCCCCATTACCCAAATCGTATCCACTAGAATACAACAACAACATACCCAGTAAAAATCTCACAAGTGGGGTCTGGGGAGGGTAGGATATACGCAGACCTTACCTCTACCTCATAGAGGTAGAGCGGCTGTTTTCGGGGAACCCTCATCTCAAAAATCCATTGACAAAATAAATTAGATATGACCCAATAAAAGCACATGGCAATACATACATACGGTTCGATTACATAAAAACAACAAATAATTACAACATATGTTATCAAACACTAACTACTCCACCCTACTCTACCCTTAGGACTAACTAACCACCTATACCTACCGACCAATTAGCCTGCTACTCTAATTCGAGACCTCCACTTCTTTCTAGTAGCTTCTAGAACCAACCTCTCGCACCTCCTAACAGGAGCATTGACACTCCTTCTCTGCACATATCCAAACCATCGCAGTTTCACTTTCCTCATCTTATTAGCCACCGGTGCAACCTCTAGCTTTTCCCGAATGGTCTCATTTCTAACCTTGTCACTCATGGTATGACCACACATCCATCTCAATATCCTCATCTCTGCAATATGCATCTTCTGGACATGTGCATTTTTGATTGGCCAATATTCTACCCCATACAGCAAAGAAGGTCTATGTCACGACCCAACCTATGGGCCGTGACTAGTACCCGACGAGGGCACCCGA